>SMOL01000283.1:0-171646 GCA_008932095.1 Pyrus ussuriensis x Pyrus communis
TTTTCGTCTAAAACCAAATCCCCAATTGTCTTAGAGTGTCCAATTGGTTCAAATATGTTTTAGATTGTGTTTTTAAGAGTTTTGAGTCAAGTTAGAACCAATTTTCGTCCAAGTTTGTGTTTAGGCTCAAAACTGCCCAGATTGTGTTTTTAGGCAGTTTTGAGTGTTTTTAGCCTATTTTGAGTCTTGTGAACTTGGTTTGAGTCTTTTCAAGTTGAGTTAAGTGTTTTAAAGGTTAATTTTAGTTATTTGAGTCAGTTTAGAGTGTTTAGCAATCCCTCCTAATCCCCGGTGTAAGAACGATCACTACTTATTCATATGCTACAATTGTCAAAAGAGGGTTAATTTGTGTGTGAAGTTAATTTTCACATCATCCATCAACCCGAAATCGAAAGCTCCCCAAAATTTGTGAACTAAAATTGCACATCCGAGAAATTAAGTTGGAACCCAAAGGTTAAAATTTCATTTTCTTACTACCCTTTTCACAACAAGATCAAAGTTTGATTTTGCGGGAAGAAAAAGGAACTTACAGGGTCGAGAGCGTTGGGCTCGGAGCCGTAACCAGCAGTAAAGAGAAAATAGGAAGCAGTGACAGTGGCCACCATGGTCGTCCGTCCTCCTCACCAGCCTTTCGGTTTTTGAGTTCATCGTGATCCTTTTGCTTTTGCTTTCGTTTGGATTATGTAGAAAGGAAAGGGTTTAAGATGGAGATTTTTGAGAGTTGATTTTAGAGAAGGACGGTTTTTCATTTTTGGGAGGCGAAGAAAGGATTTTAGAGGAAAACGGTTTTCATTATTTATACCTACATTTGCCTTAAATGTAGCAATGATCCGGCATTTTACCTCTAGTTTCGTTTTGACCTCTAAATTCTCATATTAGTTTTTTAAGTCTTTGATTTTAAAAATGTATTGTCACCATTAGTTTTTTTTCCACCAACGCTGTCTACTTTCCCATTAAATTTGATGTATATTACGAACTTCAACTTAAAACTGCCTAATATATTCTTAAATTTAATGTGAAAAAGATGGCATTCAAAGGCCAATAGTCCAATACATTGTAAAGTTTGAGGACTAAAGAAACTAACATGTGAATTTAGAAACTAAAATTAAACTAGGATAAGGTTCATAAATCATTGCTACAATTAAGCATTAAATAATAAGAAAACTAACGAAAAGTCCAAAAAAACTTTAGTTTTAATGAAAAATGGCAAATAAAGGTGTAGTGAATAGTACCAATGAAAGGTAAAAATGTGGTTTTTCGTTAAAAGTGAACAGTATCATTCATGAGTGTTTCTTTATAACTCCCTTAAATAAATTAGACTTTTTTTTTTTTGGTATGAAAAGACCATTATACTCTTAAATTTGTCGGAAAAGAAGACATATTAGACAAAAAGACCACTCACGTAATGCAAAGTAAAGTTGGAGAACAGGAGAAACTAATATGAGAGTTTAGAGACGAAACTAAACATGAGGTAACATTTGATACATCACACTCTTTACCTTTTTTATTCTTATTCTTAGTTTTTTTTTCACTTTTGTCTTAATTTCCTTTGATAATTCATTTTGCTAAAATAACTTCTTTTTTTTTTTGTTTTTAACACGATAGGGTTTTTTCAGATGAGACTCTTGATAAAAACTTTGCCATAAATTTGAACTCAGAGAAAAACTTATCCCCACACCAAAACATACATAGTTTTTATTAGATAAAATATGTTTTCATTTCATTAGAAAATAATCTTACACTTTGAGTATTTATATACAAGTATATTGTAACCTCTTGACAAACGGAAAGTAATTATCAAACAGAAATCTTAACCACTAAGTAATATCTCTAGATAGTGTAGCTACAATTTTATCCTTTATATCCCCCCCCCCTCAAACGAAGCTGAGGTACTCGAAGCTGAAGTTTGTCATAGAGATACAAAAACTTGGACTTGGAAAAAGATTTGGTACAGATGTCTGCCACCTGATCTTGAGTGCAAATGAAATGCACAGAAATCTGCTTGGCCAAAACTTTTTCCCGAATGTAGTGATAGTCGATTTCCACATGCTTGGTCCAAGCATGAAAAACGAGATTCTTAGCGAGAGATATAGCAAAAATGTTATCACAGCATAGTTGAGGAGAGTTAGGCAAGGAATAACCAATGTCAACAAGCAATTTACAAATCCAGGTAAGTTCAGAAGCAGTGTTTGCAAGTGATCTGTACTCAGCCTTAGTGCGACCATTGGTTGCTTCTAAGCACTCCAACTAATTAAGGAGTTGCCCAGAAAAACACAATAACCTCCAGTGGATCTTCTGTCAAGGGCACAACCGGCCCAATTAGCATTAGAAAACGCAGTGATAGTTGGAAGAGTAGAACACTCGGAGAACCATAAACGAAGATTGATGGAACCCTTAAGATACCTGAGAATGCGCTTAACATCTTGAAAATGAGAAATCTTGGGGCTATACATGAATTGGTAGACAAGGTTAACTGCAAAACTAAGGTCTGGTCGTGTCCAGTTAAGGTACTGAAGAGCACCAACTAAAGAACGATACTCATTTACATTATCAAGTAAGGAAGACTCATGATCAAGTGTAAAAGTGCTACGGGGTGTGCTGCATGGTTTAGCCCCGGCCATATTTGCTTTGGATAGCAAATCCAAGATATACTTGGTCTGAGATATAAAGATACTTGAAGAAGATCATTTGACTTCAATGCCAAGAAAGTAATGTAGAGCTCCAAAATCTTTGATAAGAAATAAAGAACTGAGCTGTTGGATCACTTGTTTACATGTTCCAGCATTAGGACCAGTGACCAAAATGTTATCCACATAGATGAGAATGAAAACCAAATCAGGAGCCTTTTTAATAAACAGAGAATGATCATTGGGAGATCTTACAAAACCAAGAGAGTGAAGAGCCCCATAGAGCTTCTCATACCAAGCTCGCGGAGCTTGTTTTAAACCATACAATGATTTGTGCAAGTGACACACAGGAGAGGGCTTAGTAGAATCTTCAAAACCAGAAGGCTGGTGCATGAACACTGATTTAGATAGGCTGCCATGTAAAAATGCGTTACAAACATTAA
The DNA here is from genome assembly GCA_008932095.1 of Pyrus ussuriensis x Pyrus communis. NCBI lineage: Eukaryota > Viridiplantae > Streptophyta > Magnoliopsida > Rosales > Rosaceae > Pyrus > Pyrus ussuriensis x Pyrus communis. Next base: position 3,071 of record SMOL01000283.1, read on the forward strand.
GTTGGTTTAAGAACCAATCATATTGAGCTGCAAGAGTTAGGAGAAGCCGAATAGTCACTGGTTTGGCAACAGGACTAAATGTTTCTCTATAGTCAATACCTTTCTGTTGGTTCAAACCCTTTGCAACTAACCGAGCTTTATACCTATGGACAGTACCATTAGGTTTCCTTTTAATAAGAAACACCCATTTGCATCCTACAACATTCTGTGAAGAAGATTTAGGAACAAGGGACCAGGTTCCAGTAGTGAGAAGTACAGTGACTTTTTCCTGCATTGCTTGGCGCCAATGAGGATACTTTGAAGCTTGAAGATAGGTTGTAGGTAGATAATTCACTGAAAGATGAGAAGGTAAGGGTTGTTTAGTAGCAGTGAGGGTTTTATGTTGAAAATTCCAGATTTGGACCTTGTTTACATTGAGTGAGTGTTAATGGGTTTGGTGGGGTTGGTGGTTATAGGTTCTGAGACTGCTACGGGAGGGATGGAAGGGACAGAGTGTAAGGATGAAGGGGAAGGTAAAGGGGAAGTTGAAAGTTGTAGTGGAGAAGTGGTAGGTGAAGTGGTAGGTGAAGAATGAAAAGTAAAAGTTAAAGTGGAAGGAATGGAGGATACAAAGCTAGAAGGTAAATTTGTGGTAGGTGTGTGTGGCAATATATGATGAAAAGGAAAGCTAGATTCATTAAACAAAACATGTCGAGAAATGTATAGTCTTTTGGTGGGAATATCAAGACACTGGTACCCCTTGTGATTCAAGCTATGGCCAAGAAAGACACAAGTCTTGCTTTTAGGATCCAACTTGGAGGATGTATAAGGCTTTAACCAAGGGAAACAAGCACATCCAAATACTTTCAAAAAATCTTAATTGGGTGGTCGATGAAACAGTAATTCCCAAGGAGATGATCTAGAAATTATAGGTAATCGATTTATGAGATATATTTGTACCATACTTGACCAATTCCGAAACTACTAAGCACCGGTCAACAGTATACCGTCAAGGACCCATAAGACTTTTCTCCAACTAAGAGGCCAATCACAACGCGACACATGTCGGTATCAGAGGCCAATCACAGCGCAACACGTGTCGATATCAGAGGCCAATCACAACACGACACGTGTTAATGTCAGAACAAAGCTAGAAACTCTCTTCTATAGAAGGGGATCATTCTCCCACAATAACCCCTAATGTCATTTATACTAAACTATTCACTAGAACTCACTAAAAGAGAGCTTGAACCTATGTATTTGTGTAAACCCTTCACAACTAATAAGAATTCCTCTACTCCGTGGACGTAGCCAATCTGGGTGAACCACGTACATCTTGTGTTGTTTGCTTCCTTATCTCTATTCATTTACATATTTATCCACACTAATGACCAGAGCAACCTAGCGAAGGTCACAAACTTGACACTTTCCGTTGTACCAAAGTCCTCGCCGATTTTGTGCATCAACATTTGGCGCCGTATATGGGAATCGCACTTATTCCTACTCTCTCCAGCTTTGTCAAGCTGGTTTCCACCATTTGCACACTTTCTTTCGACCAGTCACCCCTCTCCAACATGGGGAGTGAAGGGAGCCACAACACGTAGAACGACACCCCCCTTGCACTTAGTGCAAAGCAACGAAAGAAGGAACGAAAGAGGTTTGCTCTTCAGGCTAAAGTCGATGAGCTAAAGGCTCAGAACAACAAGATAGCGATAAAGAATGAAATCCTCCAGGAGCAGTATGAGAAGCTTTTAGGGATGCTCCATGAAACTAGGCATACTCAAACACACGAACTCATCGCCCCCGGTGAAGTCAACCACCACCTGGGTGCCCCCCAACACGGGGGATCACCTGCCTTCAACATGGATATCCTTAATGGGGAGCAAGTTACTCATCAAGGTGTTGATCAACATGAGACCTCTCTTGACCTAGCTGCTTCGACCCAAAGCAGGAGAAGTGAAGGAAGACACCTTTTTGCAGAAGGAGTAGAAGGATCAAAAGCCGTTTATCGCGACTGTCAGGACTTCCTGAGGTAACGTCGTGAGAACCCTATCCATATCAGCTCGAAGGTCAATGATCCAAGGGTTTCTGAAAGGTTCGGTTCTCTCCCATGCCCCAAGCCAATTGCCAAACTAGGGAATGAGCGACATGTCTTAGAGGAATATGAAGGTACGGGGGCGTTTCGACAGGCTCGCCCTGGAAGTCAGTACGGTGAGTCCAAAAAAAAATCCCATGCCCTTGACCAAGCTTTCCTACTTCCAAGAGGAGATGGAGACTTACGAAAGAAGGATCTAGCAGTACCTGACTCCACTGAGGACCCAGTTGTCCTACAACTCCTTGAGGAAGTAAACAAGTTGAAGGCCGAACGTCAGGTCGAAATACCTGACTGGAACCAACCTAGGCCTGGCCTTCCTAGATCCTCAACACCCCCTCCAAGCAAAGACAAAGCAGAAGCTTGGCTTACAACTCTACACTGGAAAGGAGGACCCGATTGAACACCTTAACCTCTTTGAGTCCACTATCGCATACCAGATGCACACTGACGAAGAACGATGTCTTCTCTTCCCCTCTACCCTCTCTGGTGGAGCTCTGAATTGGTATTGCCGTCTTTCACCTGAGATAGTAGACTCATTTGAGGAACCGAGAAAACTATTTTTCTCTCAACACATCTTCCAGACAGATTACTTGCATTCCGCAGATGACTTATACACTATTCGCCAGAAGCCGGATGAGTCACTACGAAAGTATGCCGGCCGCTTCAGCCATGAGTATTCTCGCTGCACTGAGGCAGATGACAAGACCACCCTTTAAACCTTCACGGCAGGCCTACGCGACTGTTTCTTCAAGTACATGATCAATGCTAACACTTGGAAAACTGACTCTGAGGTAATGGCACAGGCTTATAACCATGCCTCCGCCGAGGCAAGGACATATCAAGGGAAACTCCCTACAGCCATCCCTTATCAGCAAATAGGGAGAAGAAGCCAAATTCAACCGAATGAGAAGACCTCAACCTTCAAAACAACAGCGAAGCTTCCCCCTACCCTACCTAATTCGCCAAGTCCTCAGGCGTATCATTCTCAGGGCAAGAGGAAAGATTTCCATCTTCACCAGTCTCATTTTAATAAAAAGAGTAAGGGGTACTATCGCGATAACCAAAGGTATCACCACGATAATACTCGCCCCCAGGCAGTCAATGCAGTGGGCCAAACACGTGTCAAGAATGGTCCTACCCTGAGGTATTAGACATACATACCTTTAAACGTCACATGCACGGCCATTTACCCCAATATAGCTCACTTGATACCAAAGCCAAGGCCGAGGGAGCCAGATTTCAAGTCCACGAAGAACACAGGCATGTTTGTGGTTACCACGAGTATAATGGCCATGACAACGAGAAATGTATCACCCTCCGTGATCATATTGAAGCTTTGGCACGTGAAGGAAAAATTGACCAGTTCCTCATTCACCACCTAAGGGATAACCGCAACCAACGTTAAGTGAATGTGATATATTCCATAAGCGGTGGCACACCCATATCTGAATTTTCCAACAGGGCCATGAAAAACAATGAACGAACGTTGAAGCCTGGCCACCAAGTGTTTCACGTGGAAGACATCAGGGGAGGCAAGTATTAAAAGCCTAACTGGGATCCAATATGTTTCTACCCTGAGGAAGAAAGAGGTATCATCTATCCTCACAACAACCCACTGATTGTGGAGGCTCACATAGCCAACTTTGATGTACGACTAATCCTGGTAGACACAGGGGCGTCAGTCAATATCATGTTTGTTGAAGCTTTCAAAACACTTAATGTAGCTGAACACTTGCTCGATCACTCGGTTTCTCCTCTGATAAGCTTGGTGATGTCGTGCAACCTTTAGGGAGTGTACATTTACCCTTCACCATCGGTACAGGCCCGTACACAACCACCATCACCACTAACTTCTTAGTAGTTGACTGCCCAACGGCATACAATGTCATCTTTGGGCGCACAGGCATTAATGATCTCAAGGCCATGGTATCCACACATATGTTGTTGATGAAATTTCCAACCCTCTATGGCAATGGTTACATCAGAGGAGATCAACTTAGTGCACGATCATGTTACAACACTTCAGTCAAGCAACAACACTTGCATGTACCTAAAGAAACACTTTCTATACATGACCAAGCTATCAAGACCAGCTCGGACAAAGCCAACTTGAATATTCACGGTGGTAACAATCAGCCTGACGATCTTCAAGGTGACTCTTTCACCCAACAAGCAGAACCTGCTGAAGAGTTGGAGAAGGTCTCCATCTTAAAAGATTATCCAGATCGCATAGTGAAGATTGGCACCATTTTGTCACCACGCATTCGGTTGACATTGATATCTTTTTTGCAAGAGAACACTGAAGTCTTCGCCTGGTTATACGAGGACATGCTAGGCATCTCTCCCGATATCATCTGTCATCGCTTGAGTATTGATCCCAAGACCAAGCCGGTGAGACAGAAGCGAAAATCTTATGATGCTGAACGATATGAAGCAATGAAGGCAGAAGTTGAAAAACTCAAAAGCATAGGCTTTATCCATGAAGTCAATTATCCAACGTGGGTAGCAAATGTGGTCCTTGGTAAGAAAAATCCGACCAAGGAAAGTCTCTTGCTTCAAAAGATCTTGTGGTGAATGTGTGTCAACTACACCGACTTAAACAAAGGATGCCCGAATGATAGCTTTCCCCTTCCTCTCATTGATAGACTTGTAGACTCTACAGCAGGGTGTGAACTCTTGAGCTTCATGGATGCTTACTTAGGGTACAATCAAATCCTTATGAACCCTTCGGACCAAGAACACACAGCCTTTATCACTGATAGAGGACTATATTGCTATAAAGTCATGTCATTCGGCCTAAAGAATGCAGGGGCGACTTATAAAAGATTAGTCAATTCAATGTTCGCTAAACAGATTGGGAAAAACATGGAAGTTTATGTTGATGATATGTTAGTCAAAAGTAAACATGCTGACCAGCACATTGCCAACTTTTCTGAAACCTTCTCCATTCTGAAGAAGTATCGAATGAGGTTGAACCCCAACAAATGCGTTTTCGGTGTGGGCTTTGGAAAATTCTTGGGCTTCATGATTAGCCAACGAGGCATTGAAGCTAACCCCGAGAAAATCAAAGCAATCATGGACATGAAAGAACCACTAACCTCAAAAGACATCCAGAGCCTTACTGGCAAGGTGGCAGCCTTGACCAGGTTCATCTCTACGGCCATAGACAAATGCGCTCCTTTTTTCAAAGCACTTAAGGGAAGTAAGAAGTACATTACGTGGACTGATGAATGTGCTGAAGCATTTAAGAACCTCAAGGAGTACATGAGTAAAGCCCTTCTGCTTTCCAAACCTGAAGTTGGCGACACCCTAATTGTCTATCTATCTGTCTTCAGCAGTTAGTTTCGTCCTCATTCGTAGGGATGGTAGTATCGAACGACCTGTCTACTACGCTAGCAAGGCTCTACAAGATGCGGAGACACGTTACTCCAACATTGAGAAATTAGCTCTAGCATTAGTCATGTCTACTCGGAAACTTCGCCCCTACTTCCAAGCACACTCCATCATCGTGCTTACCAATCATCCCCTTCGACAAATACTTCAGAGTCCTGACACTTCAGAGCGAATGATCAAATGGGCCATAGCACTGGGAGAGTTTGACATCTCCTACCACCCAAAGTTGGCTGAAAATGGCCAAGCAGTTGCAGATTTCATTGTCGAATTCACTTATCCTGTTGACATTTCTCCTACACCTGAGGCAACGGCTTCATCACCCCTGGAAACCCGGAGGGTAGAACCAACACTCCCAGTATGGACTCTATATGTTGATGACTCATCTAACCAACAGGGTTGTGGAGCAGGACTAGTCCTGACTACCCCCGACAAAGTGGCAATAGAGTATGCTCTTCGCTTCAAATTCAAGGCGTCAAACAATGAAGTCGAGTATGAGGCCCTTTTAGCAGGCTTACGTTTGGCCAAACACCTTGGAGTTAAACAAATTAATATCTTCAGTGACTCCTAATTGGTGGTTAACCAGGTCACGAACAACTTTGATGCTAAGGATAACTCCATGGTAGCGTATTTTGCGCAAACACAGCTTTTGCTTAAGCACTTCCACTACCAGATCACCCAAGTCCCTCGAGCAGCAAACAGTCATGAAGACGCTTTGACTCGCCTCGCCTCAGCAGTGAAAGGCAAGATTAGGAGAAAAATTCATGTCGAATTATTGGCAATACCAAGCACCATGGTCACATAAGTGTGCAACTTGTAACAGGGGGATAGCTGGATCACCCCAATTTATAAATTTCTTGTTCATGGCACTCTTCCAAATGATAAAGTCCAAGCTAAACAGATTCGATACAAGTCTACCCGCTACCTGGTTATTAATGACCAACTCTACAAGCGAGGTTTTAACCTACCATACTTATGGTGCCTCACTCCTGCGGAAGCGGAAATTGTCCTTCGAGAAATACATGAAGGAGTCTGCGGAGATCATGCTGGATCTCGATCCTTAGCACACAAGGCTTTTCGCCAAGGATATTACTGGCCAACACTCCACCAAGATGTCATCAGAATATCCCGCTCATGTGATAAGTGTCAACGCTACGCAATTATTCATCACTCCCCTCCCGAGCTTCTTACTCCTATGATCAGCCTTTGGCCTTTCGCCCAATAGGGACTTGATTTGATCGGCCCAATGCCTGTAAGAAAGGGCAAGGTCCGTTATGCAATCGTTGCAGTTGACTACTTCACAAAGTGGGTCGAAGTAGAACCCTTGGCAACCATTACTGAGGCAAAAATAGAAGACTTCGTATGGAAGAACATCCTTTGCAGATTTGGCATTCCTAATGCGATAGTCACGGACAATGGGCGACAGTTCGACAATAAAAAGTTCAGGATGTTCTGTTCTAAGTTCAATATCAACTTTTGTTTTGCCTCCCCAGCTCATCCCCAATCTAACGGACAAGTTGAGGCCATCAACAAAATAATTAAGCGCACTTTGAAAACTAGCTTGGACAAGGCTAAAGGTTATTGGCCAGAATTTGTACCCCAAGTTCTTTAGTCATACCGCACTTCATATCGGACTTCAATAGAAGAAACTCCATTCTCACTTGCCTTTGGTACAGAGGCTGTTGTCCTAGTTGAGCTTGAGCAAGCAACATTCCGAGTCCAGAACTACATGCAAAGTGAAAATGACAAACAACTCACCCTCAACTTGGATCTAGTCGAGGAACACAGAAACCGAGCTTACTTGAGGAATGTCGCCTACAAGCAGCGCATCTCCAACTACTATGACTCAAGAGTCAAACCTCGCTCTTTCAAAGTGGGGGACTGGGTATTGAAGAAAAGACTACTCTGCAACAGAGTCCTGAGTGAAGGCACGCTTAGCCCAAATTGGCATGGACCGTTTGAAGTTATTGGCATCAGTCGCCCTGGTTCTTACAAGCTAAGGAGTTCCAATGGCAAGACTCTTGGCCATCCATGGAACGCTAATCACTTGAAGTATTATTACAAGTAGACTCACACTGTACAAGTGTTAAGCTACGGCCATTCGGCATCCTATGTAATGAAGGCCATTTGGCATCAATTCAATAAAGAGGTGATTTAGACAACTTGGTCCTAACTCCCTTACATCCCTATCACTGAAACGCTCAGGTTTGAAGTTTCAACACGAATGCTTACAACATGAAATAAAGTCCAAGTATATGTCAACATGACTTATATCCAAACAAGGGATCCCTTCATACATAGCAAAACATTCATAAGCATCACTCATGTCAATCAACATAAACATCATACATTCCAACACATTCATAGATAAACATTATACATTCCAACACATCCATACATAAGCCAATTGTTCTTCGAAAGGGTTCAACATACTTTGTGTCATTCGACACTTGCTACAATATGCCTTGACACCTTGCCCTTATTCTCACCAACCAAGTGATGAAATGTGAAGAAAGAACTCATCTTCATGCCACCAACGAGGTGATGAAATGTACAACCTGTACTCTCCTTCATGCCACCAACCAGGTGATAAAACGTACAACCTGTACTCTAATATCATTTGGCAACTTGCCACTCATGCCACCAACCAAGTGAAGAAGGAACTCATCTTCGTGCCACCAACCAGGTGATGAAATGTGATGAAAGGTGATAAAGGAACTCACATTCGTACCACTAACCAAGTGATGAAAGTAATTCACCATTCATTTCACCAACCAGAAGACGAGTCGTACAACTTGTACATATGAACTCCTAACCTTCATAAATAATCAAAAACCCTCAAGCTTTACAACTCAATTAGGGGAGCACTTATGCCTAACAAGAGTTATAGTCACCAACAAAGTCTTATTGCAAGCCAACAACGGCTTCAGTGCATGGTATACGAAGATCAAGCTCTTCAGCCCTCTTACATCTGTTTCAGACATTTCTCCTCTGTAACAATGCAAACACTACAACTCGTAGAAAACTTCACACACTCTTGATCAAGACTGTTCGAAGCAAATTCAATTTATATGGTTCATCCAAACCTTCGACTACTACAACTCTCAAATGCTTCACACACTCTTGATCAAGATAGTGTGAAGCAAAACCAACTTATGGTGCCAACAAAAGCTTCAACAAGTGAAGGGCAACAACAAATGTCAAAAGCCTCACACATTCTTGATCAAGATAGTGAGAAGCAAAATCAGTTTATGGTGCCAACAAGAGCTTCAACAAGTGAAGGGTAACAACAATTCTCAAAAGCTTCACACACTCTTGATCAAGATAGTGTGAAGCAAAACCAACTTATGGTGCCAACAAAAGCTTCAACAAGTGAAGGGCAACAACAAATGTCAAAAGCCTCACACACTCTTCATCAAGATAGTGTGAAGCAAAATCAATTTATGGTGCCAACAAAAGCTTCAACAAGTAAAGGGCAACAACAATTCTCAAAAGCTTCACACACTCTTGATCAAGATAGTGTGAAGCAAAAGTAACTTATGGTGCCAACAAAAGCTTCAACAAGTGAAGGGTAACAACAAATGTCAAAAGCCTCACACACTCTTGATCAAGATAGTGTGAAGCAAAACCAACTTATAGTGCCAACAAAAGCTTCAACAAATGAAAGGCAACAACAAATCTCAAAAGCTTCACACACTCTTGATCAAGATAGTGTGAAGCAAAACCAATTTATGGTGACTAAACAAAAGTTTCACCTACAAAGGTTCAACTCTCAATTACAAAACTTCAACACAAAAGCTTTAACACCAAAGCTTCAACACAAAAGCTTCAACACCAAAGTTTCACCTACAAAGGTTCAACACTCAACTACAAAGCTTCAACACAAAAGCTTAAACACCAAAACTTCACCTACAAATGTTCAACTCTCAATTACAAAGTTTCAACAACAAAGCTTTAACATCAAACAAAGCTTCATTAATGGAGAGCAACTACAATTCTCAAAAGCTTCACACACTCTTGATCAAGATAGTGTGAAGCACAAGAGCTTCAACAAATGGAGGGCAACAACAAATGTCAAAAGCCTCACACACTCTTGATCAAGATAGTGTGAAGCAAAACCAATTTATGGTGACTAACACAAAAACTTCACCTACAAAGCTTCAACATCAAACAAAGCTTCATTAATGGAGAGCAACTACAATTCTCAAAAGCTTTACACACTCTTGATTAAGATAGTGTGAAGCAAAATCAATTTATAGTGCCCAACAAAACTTCAATACAAAAGCTTCAACACAAAAACTTCACCTACAAAGCTTCAACACAAAAGCTTCAACACCAAAGCTTCATCTACAAGCCTCAACACAAAAGCTTCACCTACAAAAGCTTCACACACTCTTGATCAAGATAGTGTGAAGCAAAATCAAGTTATGGTGCCCAACAAAACTTCAATACAAAAGCTTTAATACAAAAGCTTCACCTACAAAGCTTCAACACAAAAGCTTATACCAAATATATATGAAGGAGGAGTTTTGGGCAACCACTTAGAAAGGAAAATGGTGAAGTTTTGTTTGGAAAATTGCCTATTAGCAAGACACCTCCCTCGTCAACTCTCTCGACCGGAGACTTGGGGGACTCCTACCATATACCACTACACTTTGGTACTCAGAAATTTCACGACTACTCAGTGCCTTGGATCTTTCAAGTCCCGAACCAAGAAGTTTTCCTCACTTAAGAAATTAAGGGAGCACTACTTCAACCTACAGGGTCCACCCACGAAGTTTCAACATGCAAACTTCAACAAAATAAAAAATTCAAAGAACTTAGTGAAGGATACCTTAGTTTATTTAACACAACACGTTGAATGAAGTAAAGCTTATTGATTGATATCTTCGATAAATTACAAATACATGTATACATATGAATCAAAACAAACAAACAGGAGGGCGTCTTCACAAAGGCTGCTCAGGAGAAGTCTCAACACTCGGCAAAGCCCCAAAAATAGAAGGCACCGAAGGGTGATTATTTGGAGCCTCAGTACTGGGCAAAACCCCAAAAAGAGGTGGCACCAAAGGTTGATCATTTGGAGCTTCAGTGTGTGGTACAATCCCAGAGGACGAAGGCAACAAATGTCTTTCGAACAAACTCACAAACCTCTGATGATCATTTAAAATATGACCTTCGGATTCCTGTAACTGGTTAAGCTTTCTCTTCATGGTTGTAGCATAGCTATGTGCGAGCATGTGCAACTGTCTATTCTCGTGCTTAAGCCCTCTGATCTCCTGTTTGAGACTTATCACTTCAGCCGCCAATGATTCAACTTGGCGGGTTCGAGCAAATAGGCGTTAAGCCATATTAGACACTGAACCTGCACACTGAACACTGAAAGCCAGAGAATCCTTAACAACTAACTCATCGGATCGTTTGGAAAGTAATCTGTTGTCTTTGGGAGTGAGAAGATTCTTGGCCACCACCGCAGCGGTCATATCATTCTTCATCACATAGTCCCCAATAGTAAGGGAACCAGTAGGAGATAAGAAGGATGGGCGCCATATGTTATCCTGAGGAGACATGGCTACCTCTCCTACAATATTCAAATCCAAACAACGGTCGGACGGGCCAGACATTTTCAGAAAAGATGAAGAAAAAAAGAGGTACAGTAAGTCTCAGAAGTACGAAAATAAGCGAAAAATTCCTACAAGCAATAACTTTCTGAACGTACTCCTTGAACTTAATTGGTGCTCCTATAAAAGAAAGAGCCAGATCTTCAACAGGGCTGCTTGTTCAAAAATCGAAGAGGCACCACGCTCTGAATTTCGAGAAGCGGATTTCCTGAATTAAAATTTATTAGCAATCTTCACACGCGACATCAGTTCCTCGGATACCAAGGACAACTTTGCCAAAGAACTCTGACAAAGTTAAGACAGGTAAATGTTGAAGGCCCAGTTACCCTACTATTACCCACAAGGATAAAGGAATAGCACCAATGCTTGATTATTGGAAAATCCTTATGTGTGTCAACCTCTGTGCTCCTTGGCAAAGCAGACTTGCAAAAATGCCCAACCTTTCTTCATATCTGAGAAAACACTCCCAACAAGATTGCTTGCCCATAAATCGAAGAAGCACCGCTCTCTGAATCTCGAGAACCATAACCCCAACAAGATTGCCTTCTCAGAAATCGAAGAGACACCGCTCCCCGAACTTTGAGAAGTCGGATTTCATTGGATAAAATTTGTCCACAATCCTCACACGTAACATCAGCTTTCTGGATACCACAGACCACTTTTTCAAAGTGCTCTGACAAAGTTAAAACACGTGAACCTTGCAGCAACCACTACATTGCTTTGACCAAGAAGGGTAAAGGAACAACATTACCACTTGCTGTTGGGATAATTCCTATATATGTCGACCTCAATCCTCTATAGCCAAGCAGACCTGCCAAATAAAAAAAAAATGCTCAACCCTTCCTCACATTTGAAATGGCACTCCCAATCTAGCCTCTCGAAATACTCTGTTTTCTTCTCCTTCGATAATACCCATGCCAACCAGCCGCATCAGAGCAAGAATATCTCATATCATCAGGGTTGAAAGCAAGAGTATCCCATATCATGCTTTTTCCTTGTCTTTTCCTTTGCCCTTGCTCTTACCTGTAGGACAAGGAGAAAGAATGCAATCAGTCGGAACCTAAAATCAAACTTCCGATCTAGAACTGATTGCCTGGAACCTTTGCCTGGTCGCTTACCTAGCATTGCTCTCGAGTACTCATCCTCAACTGTTGTCAAGGTCAAGAATTCCTTCAGCATATACCTCAGAACAGTTGGTACGATATTGGCTCTTTACACTGAAGCTGCCAAGCATGGATGAGTCATTGAGAAGTAGTGTTCTGAAGGACCATTTAAATGCAAAGGTTATGCACCATTTCTACTATACAAAAGATTGAAGCAGAAGGTTTAACGGCGAGCTAGAACAGATCACTACAGCACGACGCTCTTCTTGTGGAATCGCACAATCCAGACGGAAGAGTCTAAATCAAATCCAAGCTCAGCATCATTGCTCTAATTGAAGAGATCGAGAAGCCTCAACAGCCTTTTGCTAGCACTGTCATCGAAGAACAAAGTTTCGCCATACCACATCTTCTACTTTGTCAAACAGCAAAAGTATCCCATATCATCAGGATCGAACATACTCCAGGTCTGACGGACTTGTTTTGACCCTCAAATTCTGGAGACGGCTCACTCCTTTGGAGGAAACCAGAAAACCCTCAAGCCCAGTTCAAGAATACACTTGTGGAAAGTCAAGTACAACAAAGCACGTGCCGATTCGTTCATCTTCTCCAAAAACAAGAGTACCTCATATCATATCTTCTCCCTGTTTCTTCTCTTTATCCCTATTGTTGAATAAGAGACAGGGAGAATGAGTACAATCAGCCGGAACCCAAGATCAACCTACCAATATGAGACTGATTGCTTGGAACACTGATTGCTTACCTTGTCTGTCACCTCCTTTGGCAGATCTCCTCGCTTAGAGACTTGGGGGACTCTTACTATATGGTTTGTATCACACTTGACCAAACTCGAAACTACAAGTAAGCTTCAAATGAAAATGATACATTACTTTGTGCGTCAACGCCAACTAAAGATACCACTCTTGGATGAAGGAAAAGTACTTCTAAGAGAAGATGCCACATCTACTTACAAGACAGAGAAAGCAAGTGAAAGTGACACCACACTTCAATACTTGGAAGTTTCGTGATTACTCAATGGCTTGGATCTTGCAAGTCCCCAACCGAGGAGCTTCCCTCACTCGGGAACTTAGGGGAGCACTGTTTATACCATACTTGACCAATCCTGAAACTACTAAGCACCGGTCAACAGTATGCCGTCAAGGACCTACAAGACTTTTCTTCAACTAGGAGGCCAATCACAACGCGACACATGTTAATATCAGAGGCCAATCATAGTGCAACACGTGTTGATATCAAAGGCCAATCACAACACGACACGTGTCAATGTCAGAACAAAGCTAGAAACTCTCTTCTATAAAAGGGGATCATTCTCCCACAATAACCCATAATGTCATTTGTACTAAACTATTCACTAGAACTCACTAAAAGAGTGCTTGAACTTATGTATTTGTGTAAACCCTTCACAACTAATGAGAACTCCTCTACTCCGTGGACGTAGCCAATCTGGGTGAACCACGTACATCTTGTGTTGTTTGCTTCCCTGTCTTTATTCATTTACATACTTATCCACACTAATGACCAGAGCAACCTAGCGAAGGTCACAAACTTGACACTTTCCGTTGTACCAAAGTCCTCGCCGATTTTGTGCATCAACAAGATAGATTGCAATGCAAAGGCCTCAACCGAGTAAATGTGAGGAACTTTAGAAGCTGCCAAAAGAGTTCAAGCAATCTCCACTAAATGGCGATGCTTGCGTTCTACACACCCATTTTGTTCAGGGGTGTGTGGATTGGTAAGTTGGTGCTGAATGCAGTGTTGAGCCAAGAAAGTTGAGAAAGAAATACTCAAGAATTCATCACCAGAGTCAGACCTTAAGGTAATAATCTTTGTGCACAAAGCATTTTCAACCATAGATTTGTATTGAATAAAAGTGGACAGTACATCAGACTTGTATTTCAATGGATAGAACAAGCAATATCTTGTATAGTCATCCACAAAAATGACATAGGACTTGAAACCTTGATAAGATGTGATGGGTGAGGGGCCTCAAACATTAGTATGAATGAGTTCTAAAGGCTTACTAGTTGTAGAAATAGTAGATAGAAAAGGAAGTCGAGAGCATTTGCCTAACGCACAATCTGAGCAGAAAAACTTAGCAGCATTAGGTAAAATTGAAATACAAGATTGAGATATTAGTTTATTGACAATCTTCACAGAGGGGTGACCCAATCTACTGTGATAGAGATCTCATGAGGCTTTCACAGAAGTTGTAAGAGCTTTAGGAGAACCAGTTGGTGATGATGAGAAAAGAAATGGATAGAAACCATATTGAACAGGTCCTTTAAAATGCATCTTCCCCGAAGAAAGATCCTTCACAGTGAAGTAAGAAGGATGAAGATGCAATGAGCAATGATTGTCAATCAGAAACTGATTTGCAGATAAAAGATTGTGTTTTAAATCAGGAACATATAAGACTTTATTTAGATTAAACACACTATTGGGAGTATGCAAAACAGTAGAATCAGATGAGTGATGGGCAAACCTTTGCCATCACCAATGTACACTTATTCAGGACCAATGTAGGCTTCAGGGTTTTGCAGATTAGCATAAGAATTGGTCATGTGTAAGGTGGCTCCAGAGTCCACAATCCAAGTAGAAGTGGAAGAAGATGAGTTTGTCACCATTGGTGAATGAGAAGATTTCCCACCATAGGCCGGATTCATGCGATGGGGACAATCACAAGCCTCATGATCAAACTGATAACAGATTTGACAAGAGTTCTTCATGTTGTAAGAGAAAGTATTTCGACCTCCACGATTAGAACGCTGATTATTATTGTTGAAGCAATTGAAATTACTTGACCTTTGATTGTTAAAAAATCTGGGAGAGCCATGATTGTGATTACGATCTAGTCCACGGCCTTGATGAGGAAAGGTAGAAGACTGAGCAACAAATGCCTGAGAGTTAGGATTTGATGCAGGAAGTGGAAGAATACCAGCAGAGGTTTGTAGAGCTTGAAACGATGATAAAGCAGATGCACTTTTCTTACGATTGGCCAACTGTATCTCTTTGCTAAAAAGTAGACCATGTAATTCATCAATTGTGGTGGATTGAAGGTGAAATTGAATAGCATCAACAAACGAATCATACTCAGGAGGAAGACCATGAAGAGTGACCGAGATCAAATCAGAGTCTTTAATCGGAGAACCAACACTAGCAAGGGCATCAGCAATAGCCTCAATTTGCTGAAGATAATGAGTAGCAGTGGATTCACCTTTGGTAAGATTACGAAGGCGCGATCGAAGCTCATGAATGTGAGATTGAGAAGCCATGGCAAGTCTTGATTCCAATTTCGCCCAAAGTTCACGAGCCAAATTCACACTGACAATATAAGGAATGAGAGATTTAGAGAACGTAGAGTTGATCCAAATGAGAATATTTTGATCATTCTCATACCAAGAAACATAAGCAGGATTGAGGATGCGATTGCCTGAAGAATCAAGAGTGAACTGAGGCGGTGCAGCCATAGATCCATCAATGAGACCAGTCAAATTATACCGACGAAAAATTGGAGCAAAGAGAGCACTCTAGGTCAAGTAATTTGTGGTGGTGAGCTTGATTGGCACCATGGATCCAATGTTTTGGATCATAATAGAGGAAGAAACAGAAGAATTAGGGTTTGAAGGTGCAGTCGGAAGAGGATGAACTGGAGAAATCGATTCCGACAAAGGAGATGCAGAGGTCGCCATTGACAGAGAGTGATGAAGGAAGATCAAAGAACACGAACGATAATCAAGAAATCAGAGATGAAGATCGCGCTGCGATCAAGAAATCAGAGAAGATGATCACAGAAGGAAGTGCGACGGTTGGGATCGAAGAAAGAAAAGTTGTGAGACAGGTAGGCGGGTGATACCATATTAGATAAAATATGTTTTCATTTCATTAGAAAATAATCTTACACTTTGAGTATTTATATACAAGTATATTGTAACCTCTAGACAAACAAAAAATAACTATCAAACAGAAATCTTAACCACTAAATAATATCTCTGATAGTGTAGTTACAATATTATCCTTTATAGTTTTACCATTCCTCTATAACGAGATAAAAAATTTTATCATGTGGCACCTCAAACTAGTGCTAAATTTTGTGCTAAAAGATATTAGTCGTGGAGTTAAAGAAAATTCCTCTTTTAGGGTTGCGAAATTTTGGTCCTCAATGTTTTTCATCCCAAGCAGTCTTCAAAATTTAAAAATGTGTCTAATGAGTACAACAATGACGAGAGCACCAGTACGATGAAAGTTGTAAAGTGTGTTTAAAAATTATGTACATGGTGGTTATATAAATCAGTGGTAACCTCTTCTAAAAAGGGATCCATTGCAAAATCATATTTTGTTATTGAGCTTTTTTGTAGGAACGGTAAGATAGGGCACTAGATAATGGGGGAAATGGAATGGAAGGGCGTAATCCATCCATTTGACCGAAATATCATATAAAAGATTTTTTTTTTCTTTTGAAAAAACAATATTATCTACATTAAAGGGAAGAGTGTAGGTTTAGCCTCACAATGGGTTAACAATAATGTGGTTCAAATTTATCTTTAGCGAGAATCGAACTTAAGACCTCTCACTTACAAATGAAGAAGAATATCACTACACCGTAATACTAAGTGGCATCATATAAAGGAATTAAACGCACATAGAAAATACAAGGATAGGCAGAGAAAATATTTTCCGTTGCGTGTGTGTGTGTGTTTGTGTAAGAAGCGAGAGAAAAAAATTTGATTTTGTTTTTATGAGTCTAAAAAAGTTTATTTCTATTCTAATTTTGGTTTCACGAGTCTAAAAATAAATAGATGAATCGAAAATATAGAAAAATGAGAGAAGATACAGGTCCAATATATTAGAATAAAATTGGAGTGACTAGTCCTTGCGTGAGACACCAAGGATGGTTAGAGATTATTGGAGGGTGGGTGGTAATTATTAAAAGGTCAATTTACTAATTGGTGTTCCAATTTTTAAAAAATTCCAAGGACTCATGCCCATCCTAGTCCTCAAGTTGCTCTGTCACTGAACATGGCTGAGGTTGTTCTTGTTCCTTAAGTCTATTGTTCGTGATATTTTTTTTTTATCAATTTTTGTGATTGACGTCATTAATTGTCTTCACTACACACACACACACACACACACACACACACACACACACACACATATATCTATGTATATGTATATATACATGCATAGGTTTAGAGCAGCTTCAGCGGAAGCTCCTGCTCGAGGGACGGGCTTCGGAACAGGGCTGGATTGCCCGAGGGAGGAAGTCCAGCATTGGCTGGCAAGGGAGCCTGAGCAAGCTCGAGTGCCAAGCCCGTCAATTCGTGCCGGCCTGAGCACCTGAAGGCAATCTGACATGGGCTGACGTCAGGACGACGTCTCCACGCTTTTTGAGGGCCACAGAGGTTGGTGCTGCTGTTCAGGGCAGCCACGACACTAGTGAGCCTGAGCTCACTTCAAGGCGGCCATGAGAGCATTAGAGATGGGGGGCTCCATGCTGGGACTCATGTTTTGGGTAGTGGATAACCGCTCCAGAGCCACACTGAAGCAGAGCTCTAGAGCTCGGCACTATAGAGGGTGGGAGGAATTGGGGTGATATTTGATGCATGCTTGGCGGAGGAAGTTGGTGAAGAAGTTGGTGAAGGAGGACAAAAAGGTTCCGTCGACCCGCTTCGACAGAGACAAAGGCAGCAGCAGCAAATGAAATCAACGGTGAAGATGCAACGGTTAAGACAAGTTTTGTGAAAAAAAATACTATTATTTTATAAATAAAAAAAATACTATTATTTTATTACCTATTGTCAGGGCTATTCAAGTGCAACGGTGGAGATGCAAAAGGCAGTTACTGTTCATTAAAGGCAATTACTGTTCACTAGGTGGATTGAATAGTGAATAACCTAGGGGGAGGGCTCCCACGCTGGAGTTGCTCTTAAGGACCAACTTAAAAGTAAAACTCTCAAAGAGTTGAAGGACAAAATTTGTAACCAACCCTTCTAGTAAAATATCAAAATGTACCATTTGGTTTGTAGTTATAACAATTATTCATGAAAGTAGAGAGCACTTACATGACACTGATATAGCAATGTGCCATTAATTAGTACAATATTATGTAAACATAAATTACACAATGGTGTGTGTGTGTGTATTTTAACAGAAACGATAGCATAATTTCATTAATGAACAAAGAGTTACAAGTGGGTGCCATATCTTTATATTATAAACATGCATTGGTACATGACACTTGTATATTAGTGTGCCAATTAGACCAACTCTAATGATTTGGGTTAAAATCTAAATTTTTAGCTCATAAAATTTTACGTTCAAACTCAGAAACAATTTTTTTTTCTTCCAATAGTTTTGGCTTAAAGTTTTAGTCTGAAATTATTAATAAATGATTTTAGCTTAATTTCTTTTTCGGTAATTTAAAAAAAAATCATTAAACCTACCTCATTCTACACATATACACCACATGAAAGAACATAGAAAACCACACAACCCACCTCATTTTTAAACACAGATACATAGGAGAGTATAAAGAAAAAAGGGAGAAAAAATGTTTGACGAAAGTGAATTTAGTGTGGGTATTTGAACAAATACATAGGTAATTATAGAGCTTTTGGGGAAATTTTGATTAAATTTTTTTAATTGTTTTAGCTATTTGGATTTAATTTTGCATTGTTAGATCTTCATTTTACCGTTAGATTTGCTCATATTAGATCTCAACCATTGAATTTAATGTATTTATAAATTTGATTTATTTAAAACAAAATTGAATTTAACCAATGGTCAAACCACGTGGGCTCTTCGGTAAAAAAAAAAAAAGTTGTTGGTCTTCCTGCAAATGGTCAACAACATCAGCAACTCGATCCCAACCACTACCTTGGCTCATTTTCTAGGTTAAGTTTGGCCCAAAAATAAGTTTTAACCCAAAATGTTTTTTAGCCTAATGATTAGAGCAGCTTTGGGCAAAGTTAAAACTTGAACAGTGAGTTTGAACTCAACTATTGGAGGTGATCTTAGTACAAAACCTTATGTTGACAAAAATTTATATATTTTTGTATTATAAACATTTTAACTTTCACTGAAGCCAAACACACAAGTCTAGTAGCGCCACAACAATGATATATTCGTGCCCTGCAAGTTCTCAAACTTTTTTTGTTAACTTTTTAGCTAAAATGATCTTTAAGATTGACATAACTCTCCACTTTTGTCCTTAAGATTTAAAATCGATAGAAATGGTTCATGAGATTGTCCACCATCAATTATTTTAGTCATTTTATGAAAAATCTCTGTTAAATTGAAAAAACTACCAATTCAAGGAGAATGGTTGATTTGATAAAAATACCATCAATTAAATGGAGATTTCTCACATAATGATCAAAATGATTGATGTTAAACAATCTTAAAAACCAATTTTATCAATTTTAAATCTCAATAATCAAAATAAAAAATTATGTCAATATAAGGAACCGTTTTGGATATAATGCCTAACTTTTTCTATGTAAAGCATTTAAGCTTACACTGATAGCCAAACACACCACAAGCACCTCGCTTCCTGCAATCACAAAAGCAACAATCCGCTCAACTCCCCGGACAAACACCATCAAGGAACCAATGGAAGAACCAAACCCAGCGGAGTCCACAGCCACCGAAATCCTCACAACCCCTCCGAGCTCCGCCGAAGTCCTCCATCCAGAACCTCCGCCGTCTTCTCTTCCTTCCAAGACGAAGAAGAGACCTCTCGAAAATGATGCCCATTTCTCCAACTCATCTACCCTCTACAAGGTTCGCGCCGTCCTCAAAGAGGTCCGTCCTCATTTTCTCGAGGTACAGTTAAAACCCTTCTCCCAAATTTTGCATCTTGATTTGAATTTCTTGTAGATTTTTAATGTTTTTGTGATCTGGGTTTTCTTTTTGTTGAATTGTGTATTCGGGTTTGTTTGAATTCACAATCTGCACGTCTTTAACATTTCTAAAAATTTCATTTTTCTCTAAAATGATTAAATAAATGTGCAATCTTTGTATTCTTCTGCCTTGTACTTACATTTTAGGTGCCCTTAGTAGCTCCGCAGTGAAAAGTTTGTTTAAATAATGATTTTGATGGAAATGTTATTAGTATGAGGTGTTTCATATTTTTCGTTGCGGAACGTTTAATACTCGAACTATTAGTAACCATTGTTAGGATATAGCGAAAATGAAGGCAAGTAATTTATGGTTCTAAGTGAATTGACTAATTTGTGTCAAGTGAAACTGTCAATATTAGTGTTTATCTGCTAACATTACCGATATTGCTCGATTGTCTTAGGCTTCAGGCAAAGTGTAATGTGTTAAGCATGTTGTATTGGTATGTAATCTGTATTCGATGCCTAGAATTTAGAAGATCATGACTGCTTTAAAGTGCATTAGGTTGTTAGTCTAACATGGATGTGGATGTAATCACTCTCAAGTAATTTCTCTAAATCTTACATTTTGACATCTAAAATACAGCAAAGAACCGCATAAATAGATTATATTTATATTTTTTTTCTCTTTCCAACTCATATATGGAGAGAAATTATGCATCATAGATTGATATATAGGCTAAGATAGAAGTAGATTACAATTGTGGACTAGAAGTTCAAACCAAGAAAAAAAAGGGAAAAGATGGGGAAAATGGTGGACTAGACGTTTAGTTCTTCTTCACCCTAAGTTCACCCTAAGATGAACTTGAAGTAATCAAGAAGAAGAAGATGATAGATAGCTTAGGATACTCCTGATGTAACTAATACATATATTAGATACAATTCACACGTTTCTGAGATTCATTGAGGGTTACCAATATTTTCTTGCATTCTATGTTCTTCTTGAACTAATACTTCACTAAGTAGCTGCTATATCCCTATACTTGAGAGGAAAAAAAATTGCAGGATGGGCCCATGACTACCCTTGTCTCTTAGTTGCTCTGCTACTGGCTTCCTTTGTGTGCTACGTTATATGAAGTATGGAGAGTGTAACAATTTGCTTTTTTGTCATCTTGAAGGTTCTCCAGACCCCTGACTTTCAAACTTGCAAGTCATCCGAAGAAATTCAAGAATGTAAGCTCATCAAGATTTTGTTTTCATTTTTTCTTTTCACACAGTGACAGACAGTTATCCCTTGATTTGTATGATAAAGCTGACCTGATTTGGTAATCTTAACACAAGTGGTTTGTTATTGCGGTGGTTATGACATCTGACTTTCATACATGTGCTAACTTGGCTTAGTAATCTTTCGTGTGAATGATTATATTGAGTTTCACCCTTGAACTCAGTTTGGGATAGTTTTATTGTTGGACACCCAATCCTAGAATATTGTTAGTAGCATTCAGTTGGCCTTTCGCCTTCTTTACAAGGAGACATATGTCTCACTCATCTTCTAATGTCGACATGTGGTTTTGTCCTGAGTTTCTTGAGCACCATATATGCCTTTGCTCCGGTTTTTAGATTCCTTTAGACACTTTAGAGTTCAAGGCATTTTTGTGATGGAGCCAATCGCATGAGATGTTGCTTTTAATGGATTGATCATTAGATGTGCTAATGGTCATGTATGTTGCAAATGTCAGACGTTAAACTTCTGATGGAACTATGCAAACAGATGACGGCAGAAACAGTTTCAGCAACAAGAAGTAAGAATGTGCCAGGTGAAAAGCCCCAAGATACAAGGGCTTTTTTAAAACCATCAGAAAATAGGTTTCCAACAGGTGTATCCAGCGAGAAGCAGCAGGCTGAAGATGGTCAGACTCAAGGGACATATATTGTCGGTGGGTCTGCTTTTGGCTGGAATTTCATTACCTTTGTAGGCGAAGAACCAGTCTACTATGGAATAACAAAGGAGTCATTTCGAGCTAATGGCAGCAAAGAAACAGTTCAGACTGTGGAGTAACAGAGGAGTTATTTCGAGGTAAAGGCAGAAAAGAAGCAGTTATGTAATCCTACCGCTAGCATAGACTCTGATTGCTAGTAGAAATTTTTAATCCGACGCCATTATATAGAAAAAGGGGGATTTCAATGACGATTTGAGCAATTGGAATGGATGTAATGTTTTCATTAGAATGGGTTATTCACCTTGATTCTTCAAAAGGGATCGGTGGAATTTGTAATATTAGAATGGATGTAATGAATTGATCAATTGAAATTTATGTCAGCAATTTTATTCCAGAAAGGAAGTATCTTTGCTGGAGGTACGGTACTGATATCTTGACATCGGACCAGTCATCTGCTAGGACATCAACTTAATATGGTTGCAGGGTGTCAAGTGTGCATGCAGGCTCAAATGCAAACCCAGACCAAGGTAAGCCATCTGCTGCCATGTTTCTTTCCCTTGCGGCTCCAGTTCCCAAACTTAACCCTCATGATTTTGTAGACATCAAAATTTCGGTGAAATGAATGTTGACCAATAATTAAAATTTCAACGCTCACGTGTCACATAAATTTTACATGTAGCGTGTGACTCAACGAAAAATCGAAATAAATTGGAAAAGTCATCAAATATGACACATGTCAATACCTGGCAGAAATGATTTATTTCATCTGATTATTTAAATCCAAAAATCAAGTTTTGGAATTCTATAAATAGGAAGCCAAGGCATTCATTTTGGAGGAAGAAAGAAAGGAAGAGAAATTTACATTACACCAAAACCTTGAAGCATTGAAACTCTAAAGCTCTCAAGCAAATCCCGAAGGATCAAGAAAGCACTTTTCGTTCTTCGTCAAATCATCCTTCAAGATCAAGCCCAACGCCCCTTGAAGATCCATTCATCAACTGTTCATTCTTAGATCAAGCCCCGACGGCCTTTTGGATCAACAACTCATCCACAAACCTACACCCTACGAAGATAGAATCAGATGATCAAATTACAAAGAGATTGTAACCCCAAAATCATTAATACAAAAAATATATTTTGTACACGTATTCTTGTCTCTTGTTTCAGGAATTTTTCGTGTTTACAAATTTGGCACGCCCAGTGGGACAATCTCTACCTCTCATCTCTATCCTCAAATCATCGAAAAACGCAAATGGCATCAAGAAAGGATCAAGCTGTTCCTGCAATCAAAGCAAAGAACAAGAACATCATCGCCGCAAGTGGTGATATTTCGGGCATCATAACCCGAAGTAAGGCAAGAGATCTTTTTGCCGCGGCTTCCGCCCCTGCATTAACTCTGTCAAAGGAACAAGAGCACCTGAGGTACGAGCCTGTGATCACCCTAGCCTCGCTAAGGGCATCAAAAGGGGAGAGCCCGAGGAAATACTCAGAGTCCCTACTCTCCGACGCTGATTCGAGCGGCAGTACAACCATGCAAGTCATGACCACGGGAGCAACTTCAATCGAGGAGCAGCTAGCTCAGATGAATGAAGCAATCGCAAAGCTCACACGGACTGTGGAAGAGAAGGACTTGCAGATTGCCGCACTTGTCAACCAACTAGATGCGCTGCCCGACGTGAAAGTCGACCCAAATGTTGGCCTATTAAAGAAAGAAGTCGACGAAGAAGAGGAGCCACCAGCGGAGAAAGTTGAAGAGAAGCCGAAGCTAGACCAAGCAACGGCATTCATGAGATCTCTCTCTATCCAGCAGCTACAGGAGATGATCGCAAGCACTATCAAGACACAGTACGAAGGAAGCTCGCATGACTCCGTACTGTACTCAAAGCCTTACTCCAAGAAGATTGATGCTTTGAAGATGCCAAGGGGTTATCAGCCTCCAAAATTCATGCAGTTCGATGGAAAAAGCAACCCAAAGCAACATGTCGCCCATTTCATTGAAACTTGCAACAATGCTGGGACAGAGGGAGACTACCTCGTCAAACAGTTCGTGCGTTCGCTGAAAAGTAACGCTTTTGACTGGTACACTGACCTCGAACCTGAGTCTATCAACAGTTGGGACCAGCTAGAAAGGGAATTCCTCAACCGTTTCTATAGCACTCGTCGTACTGTAAGCATGCTAGAGCTGACCAGTACGAAACAGTGGAGAGAGGAACCTGTCGTCGACTACATAAATAGATGGCGCTCCTTAAGTCTGGATTGCAAAGATCGGCTTTCTGAAACCTCTGCCATTGAGATGTGCGTTCAAGGCATGCACTGGGGGTTACATTACATCCTCCAAGGCATAAAACCAAGAACATTCGAAGAGCTAGCAACTCGTTCCCACGACATGGAGCTGAGTATCGCTAATCACAGGAAAAAGGAGCCGATTACTAACTTCAATAAGGATAAAGTATTCGCCCCAAATGTAGACAAGACCGGGAAGAAGCCCGCTAAGGAAGCTTTCACCGTCAATACTACCCCCATCAAGACCTCTTCAGCGCCCATCAAGACCTCCTCAGCGCCCATCAAGATCTCCTCCAAGAAGAAAGCGAAGGAGATAAAGACAAGTGAGCCTCCTCGCACCCAAGACAGATACAAGAGCACCTTGAGAGAGTTGGAACAGAAAACGTACCCTTTTCCTGACTCTGACATGGCTGCCATGTTAGATGACTTGCTGGAAAAAAAGGTGATTGAGCTACCCGAATGCAAGCGTCCTGAAGAAATGAATCGCACAAACGATCCTAGGTACTGCAAGTACCATCGTATTGTGAGCCATCCTGTTGGCAAGTGCTTCGTTCTTAAAGAACTCATCATGAAGCTAGCACAACAAGGGCAAATTGAGCTCGACCTTGAGGACACGGCCGCAACGCATACCACTACAATTGCGTTTGGATCGTTTAATCCTGTGCCTCTCCAAACGACACCTGACCGTTCCCGTGAATGCTCAAGTTGCACGGCACCCCCTACACAACCATCACTGGAGAGAAGCGACCAAGATGCACATGCTGATAATGAAGAAGGATGGATATTGGTAACCTACAAAAAGACAAGGAAACCAAGACCACGAGTCATACAGCCAAATGTGGAACAAAGAAGAAATCACCACGGCCGCAACAATGCGAAGCCTAAAAGAAACATAAAGCATAATAAAACAACATATGCTAGGGAACCTATGGAGCAGGAGCCACGCATTCCCGTTTCCTTGCGTGAGTACTTCCCGAATGACTTTTTCCAACAGTGCACTACTGTGGCCTGTCACATGGTTGAAATAGAAATAGAAGAGCCCTCAAAAGGCAAAGCTATCGCCACTGAGGTAGAAAAGACCCTCACACCTGAAGAAGGTCTGCCAACACACTTTAGCATCGAGGAAGCGCTACCATTGCCAAAAAAGATACGAAGAGCACTAGCAGCAGTCCTGGCAGGTCCCGACGACCACGAAGTGCGAGAAAGTAACGACGAAGGCTTGAAGCTTCAGCCACATGAATGTGCCACATGTTGTGCCACCCATGACACAATTAACTTCACTGACGAAGACCTACTGCTGGGATCAAAGCCTCACAACCGTCCTCTCTTCGTCTCAGGGTACGTAAGGGAATACAAAGTCAACCGCATGCTTGTGGATGGTGGGTCGGCCATAAACATCATGCCAAAATCAACAATGACCATAATCGGCATCAAGGTGAATGAACTATCCCTGAGCCGTCTGCTGATCCAGGGTTTTAACCAAGGAGGACAAAGGGCGATGGGCATGATCCGAGTAGAGATGACCATTGGTGAGCTCAAATCAAGCACGATATTCCACGTGATTGATGCAAGAACTTCCTACAGCTTGCTCTTAGGAAGACCTTGGATCCACGCAAATGGGGTAGTGCCGTCCACCCTTCACCAATGCCTAAAATTTTACCGAGAAGGAGTGAAG
The DNA here is from genome assembly GCA_008932095.1 of Pyrus ussuriensis x Pyrus communis. Lineage (NCBI taxonomy): Eukaryota > Viridiplantae > Streptophyta > Magnoliopsida > Rosales > Rosaceae > Pyrus > Pyrus ussuriensis x Pyrus communis. The sequence goes on from SMOL01000283.1 coordinate 29,010, forward strand.
GTGATCCAAGGTGATACCAAGCCATTCACCGAAGCCGAATCACACTTTGCAGACGCCAAGTTCTACATGGATGAAGACGTGGTACCCGAAGCCCTTCCGGAAGATATCAGATCCACGGGCAAAGCAGCACCTAAAAAGCAGGAGTGGCAAGTCATGCCTAAAAAGCAAAAAGAGCAGACTGTGCCATCTTCAAGCAAAGACGATGACGAGTTTGCTAAACCTGCAACAACCAAAGGGAGTAGGATGCCGTCAGAAGGACCGAACGCACCCATATTTCGATATATCCCGATGTCAAGAAGAAAGAATGGTCAATCTCCATTCGAAACTGGAACAAGAAAAGCCGACACACAGTGGCACGCGGATAATGTGAAGTTGCTCAAGACAAATGCAGTTTTGCCTTTGACACAGCTAGGGGGTGCTAAGGTCGCAAGACTACCACAAGGCTTCATAAAAGCTCTACCAAAGAAGGTGGAATCAAGCTTTCTTCCAACCAAAAGGACCGAGGAAGGTTTCGACCCTAACGCCTACAAACTCATGTCAAAGGCCGGGTACGACTTCGCTTCTTCTGCGGTGGCTGGAAAGAAGGTTTCAAACACTGTCAATGACGAAGAACGTAACCTCACCAAAACTCAAAAGAAGTTGAAGGAGCATGGTTACGGAGTTGACAACAACAAAGCCGGACTTGGTTTCACACCAAATGCACCTGTGATGATTTCAAACAAAGCGAAAAACACTAGCGCTCAACACATCAGCGTGAGCATTGAACAAGACCAAGAAGAGCCTAAACCCTCCCCTCGGACGTCGGTCTTCGATAGGATGAGCCATTCAAGCTCCAGAACTTCAGTGCTTAATCGCATTGGTGGTCAAGACCGAACCTCTGTCTTCAAGAGGCTTAACGCGCCAACATCCCAAAGCTCTGTTTTTGAAAGGTTGTTAAAGCTTAAGAAACAAAGCAACACAGTTATCTCTCCTCTGCGACGATCAGCTTCAGAAAAATTTGAAGATAATGAGAAGCCTTTTGGAAAGAGGAAGACAACACCAAAGGAAGAAAAGCTCGATGGGTTAGGAGAAAAAGACGACGTTCGAAGCTTGATTCCTTCAAGGATGAAGCGCCAAGCAATCCTAGAGGTCGACACAAAGGGACCACTGAAAGTAAGAAGGCGTACTATCATCCACACCAGACAATCCTTATGCCAACAAGCTCGAGAAGACAGCACTGAAGAGGAGATCCAAGATGTTTTCCACATCACGGTTCAAGAAGGTAAAGAAGACGAAATCCCCGAGGAAGATGTCACTGCTGCACCACCACAGCTCGAAGATGGGGGGCAAGCCACGGTCGATGATCTCAAGGAACTCAACTTAGGTACAAGCAAGGAACCAAAGCCTATCTTCGTAAGTGCATTATTAAGTACAGATGAGATAGAGGAGTATTATCAGCTGTTGTTAGAGTACAAAGACGTCTTTGCCTGGACCTACAAAGAAATGCCCGGCCTGGACCCTATCATCGCTGTTCATCATCTTGCGGTCAGGCCTGGAACACGACCGATAAAGCAAACTCAAAGACGCTATCGATCTGAGCTTATCCCACAAATCGAGGTCGAGATCGACAAGCTAATCGAAGCAGGCTTTATTCGAGAAGTGCAATACCCCAAGTGGATCTCCAACATCGTCATTGTCCTTAAGAAATCAGGACAAATACGTGTTTGCGTAGACTTCCGGGACCTCAACGATGCTTGCCCAAAGGACGACTTCCCCTTGCCAATCATTGAAATCATGGTGGATGCAACCACTGGCCATGAGGCATTATCATTCATGGATGGCTCTTCTGGGTACAATCAAATTCGCATGGCCCTCGAAGACGAGGAGCTAACAGCCTTTCGTACTCCAAAAGGTATCTATTGCTACAAGGTGATGCCCTTTGGTCTAAAGAACGCTGGAGCTACGTATCAACGCGCAATGCAGAAAATCTTCAATGACATGCTACACAAGAACGTAGAATGTTACGTAGATGATGTTGTGGTTAAGACGAAGAAAAGATCAGACCACTTGAAGGATCTGCGAATAGTGTTCGAAAGGCTGCGAAAATACAACCTCAAGATGAACCCGTTAAAGTGTGCGTTTGGCGTCACCTCTGGAAAATTCCTCGGCTTCATCGTCAAGCACCGTGGTATTGAAGTAGACCAATCAAAGATCAAGGCCATTCAAAGCATGCCCGAGCCAAGAAACCTGCACGAGCTGAAAAGTCTACAAGGACGGCTAGCTTTCATCAGACGCTTCATCTCCAACCTCGCAGGGCGTTGTCAACCGTTTAGTCGCCTTATGAAGAAAGATGTTCCATTCGTATGGGACAAAGCATGCCATAATGCTTTCGAAAGCATAAAAAAATATTTGTCAAGTCCACCTGTCCTGGGGGCACCTGTGCCCGGGAAACCGCTCATATTGTATATTGCTGCTCAGGAAAGTTCAATCGGAGCACTCTTGGCGCAAGAGAATGAATCCCAAAAAGAAGGAGCACTTTACTACCTCAGTCGAACTCTCACCGGCGCTGAGTTGAACTATTCCCCAATAGAAAAGATGTGCCTCGCTTTGGTGTTTGCCATTCAGAAACTCAGACATTACATGCATGCTTACACCATCCACTTGGTTGCTAAAGCCGACCCTGTCAAATACGTTATGTCTAAGCCAGTCTTGACGGGGCGACTCGCTAAATGGGCTTTGCTTCTTAATCAATATGAGATCATCTACGTCTCAGCTAAAGCCGTCAAGGGACAAGCGCTAGCAGACTTCCTTGCCGATCATCCAATCCCGGCTGATTGGAAAATCTCAGACGACTTGCCTGACGAAGAGGTGTTCTACATCGATATTTTCCCGACATGGACGATGTTCTTCGATGGATCCGCACGAGCAGACGGAGCGGGGGCAGGAGTAGTATTCATGACGCCACAAAGGCAAATACTACCTTACTCCTTCCAACTGAATGAGCTATGCTCCAACAATGTTGCTGAGTACCAAGCATTGATAATCGGGCTCCAAATGGCGATCAACATGGAAATCACAGCTCTTGAGGTGTATGGCGATTCCAAGCTCATAATCAATCAACTCTTAACTGAATATGAGGTGAGGAAAGATGATCTCGTCCCATACTTCCGGCTAGCGACCCAACTGCTACAAAAGTTCGAAGCTGTGACACTAGAACATGTGCCAAGAAAGGAAAATCAAATGGCAGACGCTCTCGCCAATCTAGCCTCGAGTATGACACTAGGAAAAGATGAAGTTGCAGACGTGCCAGTTTGCCAAAGGTGGGTGATTCCGCTCGTTAATGAAATGTCACTAGATGATACAAATGTCATCTCAGTACTTCCAGTCGATGCTGAAGAGTGGAGACAGCCGCTGATCGACTACTTAGAGCACGGAAAGCTTCCAGATGATCTTAGACACCGTTCCGAAATACGTCGACGAGCACCTCGCTTCCTTTACTACAAAGGAACACTCTACCGACGCTCTTTTGAAGGAGTGCTCCTGAGATGCCTAGGTGAGGAAGAAGTTAATCAAGCCATGGAAGAAGCACATTCAGGTGTGTGTGGGGCACATCAGTCTGGACCAAAGCTACATTTCCGGCTTAAAAGAATGGGTTACTACTGGCCGAGCATGGTGAAGGACTGCCTGGAACACGCCAAAAGGTGCCAAGCCTGCCAATTCCACGCCAACTTCATACATCAACCGCCTGAACCATTACACCCTACAGTTGCTTCATGGCCGTTCGACGCATGGGGATTGGACGTTGTAGGACCAATTACGCCAAAGTCATCTGCAGGGGAAGCTTACATCCTAGCTGCAACAGATTACTTCTCCAAGTGGGCTGAAGCCATACCTTTAAGGGAAGTAAAAAAGGAAACTGTTGTTCGTTTCATCAAGGAGCATATCATCCACCGATATGGGGTGCCTCGCTACATTATCACTGACAACGGAAAGCAGTTCTCCAACCGACTCGTGGACGAGCTTTGCGACAAATACAAGTTCAAGCAGCACAAGTCTTCCATGTATCATGCTCCGGCCAACGGCCTCGCAGAAGCATTCAACAAGACGCTGTGCAACCTCCTGAAAAAGGTAATCGGCCGAACAAAGAGAGACTGGCATGAAAGAATAAGTGAAGCACTTTGGGCATATAGGACTACACATAGGACTCCTACCCGAGCTACACCTTATTCTCTCGTATATGGCGTAGAAGCTGTTCTACCGCTCGAAAGTCAAATCCCCTCACTAAGGATGGCTATACAAGAAGGCTTGACTGATGAAGAAAATGCAAAGTTGCGCCTTCAGGAGTTGGAAGCGCTGGATGAGAGAAGGCTCGAAGCTCAACAACACTTGGAATGCTACCAAGCACGGTTATCCAAGGCATTCAACAAGAAAATCCGCCCAAGGTCTTTCCAAGCCGGAGATCTCGTGCTGGCATTGCGTAGGCCTATCATTACAACTCATAAGACAAAAAGCAAGTTCACATCAAAGTGGGATGGACCCTACGTGATACAAGAGATCTACACCAATGGCGCCTACTTAATCATGGCAGAAGACGGGTTGAAGATCGGCCCCATCAACGGCAGATTTTTGAAGCGCTACTACCCCTAAAGCAAACGCACCACGCTCCTGGCCCGCAAGAGCATAAACTGTGTACGGCAAAATCATCATCAAAACCATCACTCATTTGAACTACGTCATGACTTGATCCCTCCTCAACCAAGGGTACGTAGGCAACTTGAAACTTCAAAGCTTCAAGTACAGTCACATAAAAAATAAAATAAAATAAAATAAAATAAAAAAATACTTTGAAGAATAAAGAGCAAATTCAAGAATGCAAACATTTTATTTCTTTAAAGGAAAAAGTCTGATTACAAAAGAAAAAGGGCAGAAGACACTACTCGAAAACTATGTCCCTAAAACTAAGGAGGCGGTCTTCAAGCAAGCCTTCCAAAGCCTTCAAAGTCTCTACCTCGGTGAGAGACAGGATGGGCAACTCCATAGCCATGTCTTTCTCTTGTTCTAGGCGTGAAATCTCCTCTTGGCATTGAGAAAGTGTAGCTCCCTGCTCCCCGAGAACACTTTCAAGTTTTGATGCCTCGATGCCCAGCTGTTCTTGTTCTCGCATCAACATATCTAGACGTACCCGGACGGAAGCTAAAGAAGTCTCTGTAGATTGATAATCTCCCGAAGCAGCTTGCTGAGAAGACCGGGCCTGGGTTAGTGACAAGTCTATTGCAGCAAGTTGGTGAGCTCTAACATCTGGACTCAACTTCTTCAAGGAAATAACACGCAAGGAAGAATACTCAGTTGAGGCGGCCATAATTTCAGCAATTTGATCTTTAAGGATGAAGAATCAATGTTAAGATTGTCAATTGCAGAAATAAGTTTCGACAAGTCCTCCTTAAGCAACGCAAGGTCCTCCGACGGGCATTTCGAAATCCTCCCCTCAATATGGCTCTTGATATCCATTGCCGCACGAAGATTGATGCGATGAATAAGCTGCTCAGTACCACTGAGGTTTGGCCCTCTCAGAGAGATCTCAGAGCTAGCTGGCAAAGGTATAGAATGCATGACGGGATCTTGCATGCCTCCACCTACACACGGCAAACTTGGGAAACTTGACAAACTTGGGATAAGCTTTGTACCAGGTGGATCCCCAATCTCCTCGCCTGTAGGTAGGTCACCCCCAAATAGCATCTCCGCATAAGAATAAATACCTGTGTTTACCAAGTCAAAAGAACAAGAAGGCCCAACCTAAAGAAAACAAAGAAAGCTGTTAGAAACAAAAGCTAGAACAATGAAAGCAGAATAAGTCATAAGAGAGAAGAAGATGCATACGTCTTTCTCAAACAACACACTGCCATCGAGTTGAGGGAGCCTAAACACTTTTTTCTTCTTGTGACGAAAATTGACATCGCTATCGGCCTGAGCACCTTCAAGACGTCGCTTGTTTAAAACTTGTTGACCCTGCCGCAAAACAAGTCCATCTTCGTGCGAATCAACTTCATCACCAGCCTCTTCAGATACATCCAGATGTTGAGAAGACAAGCGTGGGCGTTGAGGGACTATCAACTTCATAACCAGCCTCTTCAGATACATCCAGATGTTGAGAAGACAAGCGTGGGCGTTGAGGGACTAAAACCACTGGTCTATCTTGCAAAGTAGCAGCACTCGCGCAATCAAAAGATATCAGTTGTGTAGGAACCACAGAACACCCCTCCTTCAATACATTAAGGTGTGAATGAGAAGAATTGGTACCACTTGCCATCCCCAAATTCTCATAATATACCTTTGACCACCAACTTACGTAAGCACGGGTTACTGGACTACTCTTGAACTCGTCTTTGGCCGGCAGGGTGATAGAAGCATTTGTACATGCACGGGTACAAGACTCCCAATGCATATACACGGCTTGCAAGGAGTCTAATTGGTTTTTTTCCTTCAGCTTGCCTGGCACATGTTGGACAAAACCAAATTGCCTGCTGAAACGGTGGGGACTATACGGTTGAACAATGCATCGATCTTCTTGCCGCAAAGAAACATACCCTGAGCGAAGACTTATAAGGTAAGATAAGTCTGAGAAGCGAAGATGCGAATCGTCCATGATGTCTCGCCGCACTGAGCCAACTCTCGCCAGATAGTCCATCTTCAAGCTTTCGCAGCTTCTAAACAGTGCTTGCGCCTGGGAATCATCGAGGCTCTTCGAAGAAAGCACGCCAGAATACTTCGTCATCAAAGGCCCTGACTTGTTTAGAGTTGAAGAAAAAAAATGAGTGCCGAAGTACTCACCCAACCAACCATACACATAGTGGTAGGGAAGAACCGCAGCACGATCTTCAGTGTTTGCCGAGTTCGAAACAACACTCAAGCCGTTATAAATATTGGCCAAAATCGGGATAGCAAGACTGAAAGATTCACCTGCAGCCATCTTGCTAGCAACTTTGAAAACCCCAGGACGAACAAAGTTGACGTCGCCGATTGGAAAAACAAACTTACAAAGCCAACAAGCTAAGAAAGCAGCTAGGTAAGATTCTTCCACATGCTCTGATGCTATGCCAAGGTCCTCAAACGCTCTCAACTCGGCAGGAGAACGGCGCCTAGCTGAACGAATGGCACCAGACGGATATGGGTCTCCCTTTGGCTTAGTGGTTTTGTTGCAACTTCTTCTCTTCGAGGACTTCTTATACCTTGCGTCCTCCCAATACCAGAAGCGGATCTATGAAGAAATCTTCATGCCTGATTCACCTCGAGCATCTTGGGAAAGCTTGTGATATGCCCAAAATAAACAGCGACAACTCGCAGGCAATCCTCGGTTATTGCAGAGAGAAAGTTCCTCCGCACTAGGAATGACCTCGTCATAAAACTTGCCTTGGATTGGCAATCCCCCTATCTTATGGAGATCCCAAAGTGAAATTGACATCTCTCCTTGAGCTGTATGAAGCGTGTTAGTCGCTGAACACCAATGCTCGAAGAACGCATGAAGGACAGAATGATGGAGATCATAACTAAACAAAGATGCGTACACGGCATGGTAAAGGCCCATGCTAGTAAGCACATGTTTAGATCGGCCCAAGACATCTTCAAGCCACTCCCAATAAGACTCAGCAAAAACAGCTTCTCCGGTAGTCGACAAGACATCATTCCAAGCCATAGCTCCGCTGCGAATGTGATCTCCGAGAAGCTTAAACGAAGCCGGATGATTGTCACGAGCATGGTGCGAAGGGTTCAAGATAAGAATCCCCAGTGTGCACGCCTCCTTCTCCGTATTTGATCGAACAAAGTCTGCCACCTTCCAAGATACTTCAGAAGACCATGACTTAATATGCATGGAGTTGTCTTTTGTAGGAAGAGCAAGCGCCTTAAGGCCAGTCAGTGGGGCGTAAATCTTCAGCGTTGTTCCCCTATCTTGCGAATCACCTTCCTTCGCGAGAATGGTGATGGTGTTGCTCTTAAAACATTTGAAAAATACCATGACCGCAACAAAGCAAAAACAGCCACAAAACTTGAACAGCAGGACAACAGACAGTGCAATGGTGTGCAGCAAACAGTGCATCGATGACGGTGCAGCAAGCAGCAGCAAGAGGCACAACAACGTCACCACCGAGGAAAATTATGATCAAAAGGCACTACACAGCATAAACTCGCTGCAGTCTTTTGCATAACCCCACACGGTAAAAGTGACACACTGCAACAAGCTCCAAGCAGCGGCAAGAGGCACGGCAACGTCACTACCAAGGGAAGACTGTGACCAAAAGGCATTACACAGCAAAATCCCTTTGCAATCTTTGCACAACACCACTCTTTCTACACCACCAATTTATGCATTCCTGGGTTCTTCGTCGGTTTGGCAGCCTCAGCCTTGCAGATCACCATAAAAAAAATAATAAAAATTAAAAAAAAAAAAATTAAAATTAAAAAAAAAATTAAAAAAATTAAAAAAAAAAAAAAAAAAAAAAAAAAAGGATAGCACCAAAATTTTGGAACCAACTCAAGCTAGCCCACTGGAAATTTATCAAATAAAAATGCAAGAACAAAATTCCTCCACAGTCAGTGTAACTGGAGTACGTCCTCGGAGCAGTAGGAGCTCACCCAATAATCCACTATCAACCAAATGGGAGTTTACAAAGTGTTGGCAATCTCACAGCCCAAATAACCCAATACACCCAAAAGCTCTCACACACCAAAGAAACAAATAGAGGAAGAAATACAATGAATAATTTCTTCTCTATACATATAGCTCAAAGCTATTACAACAACAACTACTTTGGTAGATGATTACTAACCGAATGAAGCAGCAGCTTCTCTTCTCTATTTGCAGCTTCTTTCTTTTTCTCAGCAGAGTATTGAGCTCTCTCTTCTTCTCTATTTTCTCCAAAACCGAAATGAGCTATCTTCACTTTTCCCTTTGCTTCAAAGGCTATTTAACTTCACTTGAACCAACTCACGGGTGTTGAAAAAAAAAAAAACAAAAACAATTTCCCTTTTTTCCTCCCCAAAACAAGGAAAGGTGTTTCTCCCTTTCTTTCTTTATAATTTTTTTTTATAGCCAAAATGACACACCCCGACCGAGGTAGGAGCGTGCTGGCCGTCACACAAAGGCGACGTAGCCATGTGCACGTGCGGAAGCTAATAGAGTAGTAAAATGAAAGTACGAATAATTAAAAACTGGAATACTAGTACTAGAATAAGTGCTAGTTAGTGCGATACAAATTCAGAGCAGGTCTACAGCAGTCCAAATAAAACAACAACAGTAGTACGCCCGAAGGCGAACCTACAATGTGGAGTGTCTGTCAGAACGCCGGAAAGCTCGCAAGGGAAACCACCGCAACGGCTAAGCAACTAGAACCTGGAGGGGCGCAAAACAAAAGCGTGAGTGGGCAAAAACAAAGCTCTTTGAAAACCATTTAGCAAAACACAAACTAACCCCTCGCCGTAAAACCTGTATACTTCCCAGATAAATAACATATGTACGTATGTATAAATATGCCAATCATGCTCAAGGGTATGCCAATCTTAAAGCTTCATAATGATATGCAAGTGCTCAGGCATAAATCACATCAATCACGTATCACTGGTAGCCGGAGTCCCCTAAGTGACCTGTACGGCTAAATCTAGAGCCCAAATCTCAATCTCAATCACTAAACCTACCCACGAGTCGGAACCACCTATAGTGGTCTGTACGACAGGCCTGGGTGTAATACATATAAACGCTCTAGTGCTACGATCACGTGAAGGCTGTGCGAATAATCGCGGGTCACCTACGAGTCGGAACCACCTACTGTGGTCTGTACGACAGGCCTATGCACCTAACTTGGATCCAAGCTGAGCGTATGGTGCGGGAGGTGAACAACACGTGAAGGACTGTGCCCTACTCTGGGCGGGAGCACTAACACCGGGGGTGCAGGTTATGAGCTCTCTAATCATCTCTAACCACTATTTAATGCAATCGTTAATTAACGCTTACCTGGCACTTACCTATGCCTCCACAGCACCCACACATAAATATATATGACATATGCATATGTAAATGTATGCCACGAATGATGCATGTAACGATGCATAAACGATAAATAATAAAGTACATGGCATAAGGCAATTAACCCTTTTTAAATCAATTTCTGGGAATATAAATGTATATAGGTAGATACGGAAAAACAAAAGCCCACTCACTGGTATGTAGAAGGGTCGTAGCCCCCCTGTCTCGCCTGTGCACGCTCGTCCTCTGGGTACGTGTCACCTAGATGCGAAACAACTATAAAAACGTTAACTTTAAAGCACATAACCCGTTTCTCGTAATAACTTCTCATACATTGCTCAAAATGGACAAATGAATATACCAACGTGATCTACACAACCTCACGATCACAACCATATTTTTAAAATAATTTTTGGACACCTCACGCGCCCCCACGCGCCAGCACAGGCACGGGTCCACGCGCCCCCACGCGCGGCCACGTGACCTGCACACTGACGGCGTCAGGTGACGCCGTCAGGAATATTCCTGGAATATTCCGTTAACCTTGACTGACGCCGTTAGCTTCTGTTAGGAATATTCCGTTAGCCTTAACGGAATATTCCCCTGTCTTCTCCGGCGAGCCGCCGCCGTCTGCGCCGCCGCCGGCGCCGGAAAACTGGAAATTTTTCAAACTTTGTTTTCTCACTCGTTTTTCAACCATTTTTCACGTTCTTTATACCAAAATGAAGCTTAGGACTAGTAGAATCACGTTAGACTACTCTTGAGGCCTAAAAATCAAAGAATCTCACCTGCAACAACGATCCAAGTTCGGCCAACTTTGAAACTAAGCTTTCCCGACGTCCAAATCCACCCAACGAAGTATTCCCAAGCTCCTTGAGGCCTCACTAACACATCTACAAGCTTAGAATGTCCAAAAACATACTAGATTAGGTTTGCATGAATAGTAACCCAAAACGGACCTTACGAGATCGACGTGAAAACGACTGGTTTCTCACCTGAAAATGGCACCACTAGACTCCACTCAGCTCCACGAGTTCAATGGTGGCCTTGGATCCCTCGATCCGTGACGTTTTAGGTTGTGTGGGTGTGTGTCCGTACATATAAGGTGGAGAAGAAGGGGGAGAGAGGGACACGGGAGGGAGAGAGTGACAGAGACAAAGACAGAGGGTGAGGGTGAGTGAGACAGTGTGTGTGTGTGTGTGGCCCAAGTTTTTCCAACACCACACAAACAACCAAACAACAAAACAAAGTAACTAGGGGTAAAATGGTAATTTCACGCGTACGGTTCCGATAACTCCGGGACGGGATGTCACAACCTACCCACCTTAATAAAATTTCGTCCCGAAATTCAAAATGACCAATTAATGCCCCTAGTAACCAAAGAACAATCTAGGATACAAATCCCTCATCCGATCTTCTGTCTCCCACGTCGCTTCCTCCACGGAATGGTTCCTCCACAAAACCTTCACTAATTTCACCGTCTTGTTCCGCAGAACCTTCTCTTTCCAATCGATGATCGTCACCGGTTCCTCGTCATACGTCAAGTCTGGGTTAATTTCTAACGGTTGAGGAGGTATCACATGGGATGAATCAGCAACATAATGTCGGAGCATAGACACGTGGAAAACGTTATGCACTCTGGCTAGCTCCGGAGGTAACTCCAACCTGTAAGCTACCTCACCAACTCGCTCCACGACCATGTATGGTCCGATGTACCGTGGACTTAATTTGCCTTTCTTCCCAAATCTCACCACACCTCTCCACGGCGAAAGCTTCAAAAATACCCAATCTCCGACTTCGTACACCCTGTCTGTAGCATGCCGATCCGCTAAACTCTTTTGTCTGTCCTGTGCCGCTTTCAAATTAGTCTTGATTACCTGGACGTTCTGGGTAGTCTCCTCCACAATCTCCGGACCTATTAAGACCCTTTCTCCGACTTCTGACCAACACAACGGTGTGCGACAAGCTCTACCATACAAAGCCTCAAATGGTGCCATGCCAATACTTGAATGAAAACTATTATTATAGGCAAATTCAATCAAATCCAACCGCTGGTGCCAAGCATCACCAAACTGCAACACCGAAGCTCGCAGCATATCCTCCAAAGTCTGTATAGTTCTCTCTGACTGTCCGTCGGTCTGTGGATGATACGCCGTACTATAAAGTAATCCCGTGCCCAAGGCTTCTTGGAAAGCTACCCAAAACTTCGATGTAAATCGTGGATCTCGATCCGAAACAATACTCACAGGGACACCGTGGTACTTCACAACCTTCGAGATGAACAACTCCGCTAAACGGCTCAAAGAATACTTCTCTCTCACTGGAATAAAATGAGCCGACTTAGTGAGTCGATCAACGATCACCCAAATGCCGTCAAAGCCATTATGTGTACGCGGCAACTTGTACACAAAATCCATGGTAATATTCTCCCATTTCCACTCGGGAACGGGAAGCGGCTGCAATAATCCAAACGGCTTTTTCCTTTCCGCCTTAACCTGCTGACAAATGGCACACCTACTCACATACTCGGCTATCTCCCTTTTCATACCCGGCCAATAATAAAATGATCGAATGGTATGGTACATTTTAGTAGCTCCTGGATGCATGGCGTAAGCCGAGATATGTGCTTCATCCAGAATTTCTTTCTTTAAATCCACGCCATTCGGCACGAACATTCTACCCTCTAGCATCAACATGCCATCCGAATCACGAACTCTGAGGTCTCGCCTCCTTCCTTGCTCTCGAGCTTGGATTAATTCTTGAGTCTGTTCATCAGCTACTTGAGCCGCAAGCACCCGATCGACTAAGATAGGCCTAACCTGAAAATTAGCAAGTAAAGCCACATCTCGATCTTCAACTTCTAACCTCACTCCTGTAGCACGCAAGTCCGCCAAAAGAGGAATACGGCTTGCATACAACGCATTAATGCGGCCTTGAGACTTTCGACTAAGTGCATCAGCAACTACATTCGCACGACCAGGGTGATAATCAATCGTACAGTCGTAATCGCTGAGCAACTCCAACCACCTCCGCTGACGAAGATTAAGTTCTTTTTGGGTAAAAAGGTACTGGAGACTCTTGTGATCTGTAAAGATTCTACACTTTTCTCCGTAAAGATAGTGCCTCCACAACTTCAACGCAAAAATGATAGCAGCCAACTCCAAATCATGTGTAGGGTAATTCATCTCATGAGGTTTCAATTGCCGCGAAGCATAAGCAATCACCCTACCCTGCTGCATCAATACACATCCCAAACCATTCAAGGAAGCATCGCTATAAACCTCGAAATCACCGCTATCGTCTGGGAGTGCCAAAACAGGTGCATGAGTGAGACAATGCTTCAACTGTTGGAAACTCTGTTCACACCTATCATCCCACTCAAATTTAACATCCTTCCTTGTTAACCTCGTCAGTGGTAAGGCAATCACCGAAAAATCCTTAACGAATCTCCGATAATACCCTGCCAATCCAAGGAAACTTCTCACCTCGGTGACGGTTCGCGGTTGCTCCCAACTCTCTACCGCTGAAATTTTCTGAGGGTCAACCAAAATACCCTGAGCAGAAATGACGTGCCCCAAGAATGCAACTTGGTCTAACCAGAACTGGCACTTGCTAAACTTAGCATATAGTTGGTGTTCCCTCAACCTCTTTAACACCAAAGTAAGATGTCGAACATGCTCCGCTTTCGACTTAGAATACACCAGAATATCGTCAATAAAGACAATGACAAATCTATCCAAGTAAGGCTGGAATACTCGGTTCATCAAATCCATGAAGGCAGCTGGTGCATTCGTCAACCCAAATGGCATAACCAGAAACTCGTAATGACCGTAACGAGTCCTGAACGCCGTCTTAGGGACATCATCCCTACTGATCTTCAGCTGATAGTAACCAGACCTCAAGTCTATCTTAGAGAACACGCAAGCACCTCTCAGCTGATCAAACAAATCATCGATACGAGGCAAGGGATAACGGTTTTTAATCGTCACCCGGTTCAATTGTCTGTAATCGACACACAGCCTTAAAGTTCCGTCTTTCTTTCTCACAAACAATACTGGAGCGCCCCAAGGTGAAGTACTAGGCTGAATGAATCCTTTATCCACTAATTCTTGCAGTTGCACTTTCAATTCCCTTAATTCAGCAGGTGCCATACGATAAGGAGTCAACGAAATAGGATTAGTACCTGGAAGCAACTCGATAGTGAACTCCAAATCTCGATCTGGTGGTAACCCAGGCAAATCCTCGGGGAAAATATCTGGAAAGTGTCGGACGACCCTCACGTCCTCAACATTACAAGGAGGAGCCTCATCCAACACTACATGGGCTAAGTAACCCTGACAACCTTTAGTCAACAACTTTTTCGCTCGTAGCGCCGAAATAACACCATGCCTCACCCCACTCTGCTCACCAGCAAAGGTAACCACGGGTAGTCCAGGACGACGAAATGTAACTATCTTCCCGTAACAATCAATATTGGCACGATTGGGGTGCAACCAATCCGCGCCCAAAATCACATCAAAATCCACAATATCTAACGGGATAAGATCAGCGGGCATAACCACGCCCTCAACTATCACCGGACAACCTGGGTACACACGATCCACAATACATCTCTCCCCTCTAGGCATAGCGAACTCTAAATCATACCCTAGGGGTGTGGGGCGAGGTTGCGTCACTTGAGCAAATGTATGAGAAATCACAGAATGTGTAGCTCCACAATCAATCAAGACTCTAGCAAAACAACCAAGAATATTTAACGTACCCATAATCAGATCCGGGTTGTTCTGAGCATCCTGCAAAGAAATGTTGTGTATACGCCCCTGGCCCTGCTGCCGTCCACCACGACCTCGGTTCGCCTGAGTACCACGACCCTGCGTACTACGCCCCTGACTGGGCTGACCCGACTGTCTCGAAGACCCTGCACTGCTAGTGGCAATCTCCCCCTGCTGATACTGTCCTCCCTGATACCACTGTGAACCACCCGCTGGGGCTGGAGGATACGGCATATAGCCGCCCGAATACTGAGGGTAACTACCCTGGGAGTAGGGATCCTGGGGATACTGATACTGTCCTGAGGCATAGGGTACAGCATCACCCTGGTAGTGGTAGGCACCACCTCGACCTGCCTGTCCGTAACCACTAGGACCCTGGATCTGCTGGAGTGGTGCAGGTGGTGGCATAAAGGTCTGCTGTGGTTTCTGCTGCTGCTGGCCCTGGGGACAATGTGCCGCTCTATGTCCCACCTGTCCACATGTGAAGCAACCGTTGCTACCACGTCTACACTCACCGAAATGCCGGTTGTTACACCTACGACAAACTGGGGCTCTGCCTCGCCCACCATCGCCCTGCCTCTGGCCTCTAGCGCCACCAGAAAATCTACCTCCACGACCCTGCCCAGTGGCACTGAAGCCACCACTCGAAGAACTAGAACTAGCTCCACCTCTCTTGAAGTTCTGAGTCTGACGGGGCCCAAGCGATGCTTGACCTTTACCTTTGTCATCTTTCTTCTGATTGCCGTCCTTCTCTTCATCAGTATCGCTCGACATATTCTCCGAATCCTCGATCCTCAGCAGTATCTCATAGAAGTCCCGGTAAGTCTCGCTGTGGATTGCAGACGCCATAGAACGCCACTTCTTCCTGGTGCCCAAACGGAAAAGACGGAGCATCTCCGCCGGATTACCAGCGACATCAGGGTGGTAACGGGACAAGTCCGTAAACTTACGGTAGTACTCATTTGCTGACATCTTCCGCTGTTTCAGTTCGGAAAACTCCTGTTTCTTACGGTCAATATACTCAGGGGGCACATACCTTCTCCTAAACAACCTCGTAAAAACATTCCACTCGACCCTCTGATCCGGAGTCAACCTACGAAGCTCCTGCTCCCACCAAGCTGCCGACTCCGTATCAAGAAACCAAGCGGTCGTCTCAACCCATCTCTCCATAGGCAAGTTCCCCTGATTATGCAGCACCCGAAAAGTCTTCTCTATGTGTTCTAGCCAGCGCTCTGCGTTCTCGGGTCCCTCACTGCCCTTAAACTTATCCAACTTCAGATTATACATAGTTTCCAGAGGAGTCCTCTGGGGAGGGCGCATCACTGCCTGAAGGGCTGTCGCAAAAGCTTCCCCCAATTGAGTAATATCGGGGAACATAGGCTCAGAAGAACGACGGGGTTCCCGACGAGGCGGCATAGTTCTGACAGAAGACACCAAAATTATTAGAATACTCACAAGGACACAGGACTGCCAAACCTAGGCTCTGATACCAAACTGACACACCCCGACCGAGGTAGGAGCGTGCTGGCCGTCACACAAAGGCGACGTAGCCATGTGCACGTGCGGAAGCTAATAGAGTAGTAAAATGAAAGTACGAATAATTAAAAACTGGAATACTAGTACTAGAATAAGTGCTAGTTAGTGCGATACAAATTCAGAGCAGGTCTACAGCAGTCCAAATAAAACAACAACAGTAGTACGCCCGAAGGCGAACCTACAATGTGGAGTGTCTGTCAGAACGCCGGAAAGCTCGCAAGGGAAACCACCGCAACGGCTAAGCAACTAGAACCTGGAGGGGCGCAAAACAAAAGCGTGAGTGGGCAAAAACAAAGCTCTTTGAAAACCATTTAGCAAAACACAAACTAACCCCTCGCCGTAAAACCTGTATACTTCCCAGATAAATAACATATGTACGTATGTATAAATATGCCAATCATGCTCAAGGGTATGCCAATCTTAAAGCTTCATAATGATATGCAAGTGCTCAGGCATAAATCACATCAATCACGTATCACTGGTAGCCGGAGTCCCCTAAGTGACCTGTACGGCTAAATCTAGAGCCCAAATCTCAATCTCAATCACTAAACCTACCCACGAGTCGGAACCACCTATAGTGGTCTGTACGACAGGCCTGGGTGTAATACATATAAACGCTCTAGTGCTACGATCACGTGAAGGCTGTGCGAATAATCGCGGGTCACCTACGAGTCGGAACCACCTACTGTGGTCTGTACGACAGGCCTATGCACCTAACTTGGATCCAAGCTGAGCGTATGGTGCGGGAGGTGAACAACACGTGAAGGACTGTGCCCTACTCTGGGCGGGAGCACTAACACCGGGGGTGCAGGTTATGAGCTCTCTAATCATCTCTAACCACTATTTAATGCAATCGTTAATTAACGCTTACCTGGCACTTACCTATGCCTCCACAGCACCCACACATAAATATATATGACATATGCATATGTAAATGTATGCCACGAATGATGCATGTAACGATGCATAAACGATAAATAATAAAGTACATGGCATAAGGCAATTAACCCTTTTTAAATCAATTTCTGGGAATATAAATGTATATAGGTAGATACGGAAAAACAAAAGCCCACTCACTGGTATGTAGAAGGGTCGTAGCCCCCCTGTCTCGCCTGTGCACGCTCGTCCTCTGGGTACGTGTCACCTAGATGCGAAACAACTATAAAAACGTTAACTTTAAAGCACATAACCCGTTTCTCGTAATAACTTCTCATACATTGCTCAAAATGGACAAATGAATATACCAACGTGATCTACACAACCTCACGATCACAACCATATTTTTAAAATAATTTTTGGACACCTCACGCGCCCCCACGCGCCAGCACAGGCACGGGTCCACGCGCCCCCACGCGCGGCCACGTGACCTGCACACTGACGGCGTCAGGTGACGCCGTCAGGAATATTCCTTGGAATATTCCGTTAACCTTGACTGACGCCGTTAGCTTCTGTTAGGAATATTCCGTTAGCCTTAACGGAATATTCCCCTGTCTTCTCCGGCGAGCCGCCGCCGTCTGCGCCGCCGCCGGCGCCGCCGCCGGCGCCGGAAAACTGGAAATTTTTCAAACTTTGTTTTCTCACTCGTTTTTCAACCATTTTTCACGTTCTTTATACCAAAATGAAGCTTAGGACTAGTAGAATCACGTTAGACTACTCTTGAGGCCTAAAAATCAAAGAATCTCACCTGCAACAACGATCCAAGTTCGGCCAACTTTGAAACTAAGCTTTCCCGACGTCCAAATCCACCCAACGAAGTATTCCCAAGCTCCTTGAGGCCTC
Source organism: Pyrus ussuriensis x Pyrus communis (assembly GCA_008932095.1). Taxonomy (NCBI): domain Eukaryota; kingdom Viridiplantae; phylum Streptophyta; class Magnoliopsida; order Rosales; family Rosaceae; genus Pyrus; species Pyrus ussuriensis x Pyrus communis. The sequence continues at coordinate 47,091 of SMOL01000283.1, forward strand.
ACTAACACATCTACAAGCTTAGAATGTCCAAAAACATACTAGATTAGGTTTGCATGAATAGTAACCCAAAACGGACCTTACGAGATCGACGTGAAAACGACTGGTTTCTCACCTGAAAATGGCACCACTAGACTCCACTCAGCTCCACGAGTTCAATGGTGGCCTTGGATCCCTCGATCCGTGACGTTTTAGGTTGTGTGGGTGTGTGTCCGTACATATAAGGTGGAGAAGAAGGGGGAGAGAGGGACACGGGAGGGAGAGAGTGACAGAGACAAAGACAGAGGGTGAGGGTGAGTGAGACAGTGTGTGTGTGTGTGTGGCCCAAGTTTTTCCAACACCACACAAACAACCAAACAACAAAACAAAGTAACTAGGGGTAAAATGGTAATTTCACGCGTACGGTTCCGATAACTCCGGGACGGGATGTCACACAAAAGCATTTGCAAGTTGCTGTCTAGCCAAAAGCATAGCCAAGTTGGCCACTATCAAACATAAAAAAATAAAAAAAAAAATAAAAAAAAAAAAACATCTTTGGCGGATCAGGTTGCTGTCTAGCCGAAAGCATAGCCAAGTTGGCCACTATCAAACATAAAAAAAAAATAAAAAATAAAAAAAATAAAAATCTTAGTGATGTATATGTTTTATCTGTATTTAGCATAATACACTGAATAAAATAAAGCATGTCCATTAATTTCCGAGAAATTACAAGTGCGTACAAAAAAAAAAAAAAAAAAAAAAAAAGATGGAGCTTTCACAAAGGTTGTTCACGTGAAGCCCCATTACTTGGCCAAACTCCTGGAGCGGGAGGCACCGAAGATAGATCATTCGAGGCCCCAATACTTGGTGGAACGCTAGATGATGCAGGAAAAAGGTGCCTCTGGAAGAAAGACGCAAGCCTTTGACGGTCACTTTGAATTCGACCTTGAGATTCTTGCATCTCATCAAGCTTCCTCTTCATGCCTGTCGAATAATTATTTGCAAGCATGTGCAAACTTCTATTCTCGTGCTTAAGCTGTTTGATCTCTTGCTTGAGATTTTCCACCTCTGCCATCAATGATTCAACCTGACGGGATCGAGCAAGTAGGCGTTGGCCCATGTTGGACACAGAGCCCGCGCACTGAACACTGAGAGCTTGGGATTCTTGAACGGCCAACTCATCGAACCGTCCTGAAAGCAGCTGATTATCTTTAGGAGTGAGGAGGTTCCGAGCTACTATCGTAGCTGTTGTTGCATCCGTCATCACAGAATCTTCACCTGTAAGAGGGCCATTAGAAGATAAGAAAGACAGGCACCATACCTTACCCTGACGCGACGCGACCGGATCACTGCTAAGACTCAAATCTAAGCAAATGTTAGATGGGTTAGATGGGTTAGCCATTTTTCAAAAAGTTAAAAGAGAAGGGTTGGATGGAGTAAAATCTCAACGGGCCGGAGACGATGTTCACAAATGGGCAATCTTCAAAGTGTGCATGTTAGAGGTGATCGATTACCTCTATAAAAGGAGAGGCGACACAATCACCGATTCAGAATTGAAGAGACACCACTCTTCAAAGCCGGATTTTCCTGCGTAAAGTTCGCCAACTCTTCAGACACAATCTCGGCTTTCCAGATAAAGCGTTCAACTTTGTCAAAAGATCTCTGACAAAGTTGAAGACGCGTGGAGGTCTCTCGGCTTTTCAGATAAAGCGTTCAACTTTGTCAAAAGATCTCTGACAAAGTTGAAGACGCGTGGAGGTTGCCGACAAGCGTGGGTGATAAAGCCGCAATCTCGGCTTTTCAGATAACGCGTGCAACTTTGTCAAAAGATCTCTGACAAAGTTGAAGACGCGTGGAGGTCATTGCCGCATCCGCACTACCACTTGCTATTGGGAAATCCCTATATATGTCGACCTTCATCTTTTATGGCAAGGCAGACCTGCAAAAAAAAAATGCCCAACTCTTCCTCACCTCCGAGAGTACACTCCCAGCAAAGCATCTCAAAATGCTCAGTTTTCTTCCTCTCCGGGAATACCCTTGCAAACAAATGACACCAAGGCAAAAGTATCTCATATCATCAAGGGCGAAAGCAAAGGTATCTCATATCATGCTTTTTCCTTGTCTTTTCCTTTACCCTTGCTCTTACCTGCAGGACAAGGGGAAATAGGGTTATCAGTCGGAACCTGAAATCAAACTTCCGACCTGGAACTGATTGCCTGGAACCTTTGCCTGGTTGCTTACCTTGCATTGCTCTCGAGCACTCATCGTCGCTGAGAAGTAATGTTTTGAAGCACCATTTAAATGCAAAGGTTGCATTCCACTCCTGCATCAGGAACAAATACTACAAGAGAAGATGCCAAACCTGCATAAGGAAATACCACTTCTGCAAAGGGAGCAAGTAAGGCAAGTGAAAATGATACATCGAAGCATGTGGAGACAAGCACAACAAATATATGTGCTGATTCATTCGCTGCTTCTTCAAAAGCAAAGGTATCTCATATCATCCTTTCTCCATGTCCTTTCCTTTGTCCTTGTTCTTACTAGCATGGCAAAGTGAAAAGAGCAATCAGCCGGCACTTAGAGTCAGTCTTCCGATCTACCCTCTTCAATACGAATTGGAAAGATTGAACAAAGAAACAGGTCATCACCTCCACCTCGTGCTTGCCTGCCATGTGTCTGAATCCTGAAACCACTCATGGTCTTATTTCCAATTCAAGATCAAGCCTCGATGGCCCTTGAAGAAATCACAAGTCCGATTCAAAATCAAGTGTTCACCACCCTTGAATCAAATTCAACTCTAGATAAAAGGAGTAAGTTCAGACCTTCGGAGGAGACCAAAAGAATCCTCCAGCCCAGTTCAAGATTAAGCCTGCGGAAAATCAACAATTGGAGGAAATCAGAAAATCTTCCAGTCGAACTCAAGATCAAGCCTCGATGGCCCTTGAAGAAATTTCCAGCCCAATTCAAGATCAAGCATCGACGGCCCTTGGGTTGACATCTACATTAAGGGACTTCAAAACGCATCTTCTACACGTGACAAGCACATGTCTACGACGCGCCTTGAAGTGGGGGCATTTGTAGACATCAAAATTTCGGTGAAATGAATGTTGACCAATAATTAAAATTTCAACGCTCACGTGTCACATAAATTTTACATGTAGCGTGTGACTCAACGAAAAATCGAAATAAATTGGAAAAGTCATCAAATATGACACGTGTCAATACCTGGCAGAAATGATTTATTTCATCTGATTATTTAAATCCAAAAATCAAGTTTTGGAATTCTATAAATAGGAAGCCAAGGCATTCATTTTGGAGGAAGGAAGAAAGGAGGAGAAATTTACATTACACCAAAACCTTGAAGCATTGAAACTCTAAAGCTCTCAAGCAAATCCCGAAGGATCAAGAAAGCACTTTTCGTTCTTCGTCAAATCATCCTTCAAGATCAAGCCCAACGCCCCTTGAAGATCCATTCATCAACTGTTCATCCTTAGATCAAGCCCCGACGACCCTTTGGATCAACAACTTATCCACAAACCTACACCCTACGAAGATAGAATCAGAGGATCAAATTACAAAAAGATTGTAACCCCAAAATCATTAATACAAAAAATATATTTTGTACACGTATTCTTGTCTCTTGTTTCAGGAATTTTTCGTGTTTACAGATTTGAAAATTATGATTCTGCTGTAAGCACCATAACATCCCACTTACTCAAGCGTGATATGAGTGCGGTACTTTTAAAGAGATTAACTTTTATCTATTCAATAGTTCATTAAAAAGGATCAGGATCCTCTCCTGAGCTAAGGGTGAGGATTGTCCTGAGCAAGTTCATCGGACCTTTCAAATTTTATCCAACGGCTACAAACATGAGGCCCTTTAAAAGTTATAATAATTGTAACTGTTGGATAAAATTTGAACGGTCCGATGGGCTTGCTCAGGAGGATCATCATCCTTAGCTCAGGAGAGGATCCTAATCCCATTAAAAATGCCCACTTCAATATAATATATATCAGTGATATGGTCTTTGTAGAATTATTGTAAAGTAATTATATTTTAACAAAACTAGTGTGGGCATAATTCAACAGTGTACAGCCATAATTATACTATTTCTAAATTATATACGGCAAACTAGAAAAAACAGTAAATTCGGTGGAAAGTAAATTTGGTAAAGGCTCACCTATATGATGTGTCTGGTGCATCAAAAATTCTCATTTTATCAATCATGTTGTGTAGTGGAATTATTGTATGTCTTACACTCTGTTGGATGAAGAAATTTAATATTACTAAGAAATTTCAAAATGATAGAATTATATTTTCTAGAATTTGGAAATTTTCTTGTTTTTCTTTTTTCAAATGTGAATTTTCTTGTTTGATTAACATAAAAGAACAATGAAATTTAATTACGAAATTTATTTTATTTTACTTTTAAACTCCTACTCAAAGAAATTTAAAAATGACATCTATTTATATGAAATTTAATTTGGGAATTAGAGGTCCTAAATTCCAATTTTTTTTTTTCCACGCAGAAATTCTAAATTTCTTTGTTTATGATACAAACAAGAAAATTGGTGCATATCGATTTATAAATTATGACTTTTGTCAAAATTCTAAGTTTAGTACTTGATGTAGTTTATCAAGTGGGATTATTTTGCTTTCTTGGTCTAAATTTGATTCTAATGAACGTGGTTGAACTTGAAGGAAGGTAGTGCTTCAAAGTACTTTACACTAGGATTCAAATACCTTGATGAATCGAAAAAAAAGTAGTTTAGTGGAAAACAAATTAGGTAAAGACTTACCCATAAAGCCACCTTCTCTAATGGGGACCTAAACAGTGTCTCCATAGTCCTATAGCCTCTAAATATAGGAACAAAGTGCTTCAAATGGGTAAATACTCACCTATATTCTTATGCACAATGGTGATTCTGTGGACACCCAACTATAAAGACAAATTCTTAGTTGTTCATAAACCATTCTTGGGTGCCCAGAGACAATTTTCGAGTGTCCATTGGATCACCCTTTTTGGTAAGGAAAACAACTAGACACGGTCGGATTAAATTACAATCTGACAAATGTCCCTACCTTGAGCCATTTGTCGCCCCAACATATCCGAGTGTAGCAAGTTGGCTGTAGCAGTTTGCCTCACTTGAACTTACACCCAAAGTTTGAATCCAACTCCCCCACAGTTTAGTTTAGATTAGAATATTGCTCGAATGAAAAAAGCTAGATGTAGCCCCCAAGCTCTAGCCCTAAGATGGACATGAAAAGTATGATTTTGGTGTCAGTACTAGTTCAAATAATATTGATCTTTTTTACCATAACATCCTAGCTACTGAAGCATGTGTTGAGTGCCTCGCTTTTAAAGAGATTAACTTTCATCCCAGATTCAATGGTTCACTTAAAAAGATAACCACTTTTGAAAATTGCGGTTTTGATAAAATTAGTGAAATTATTGTCCCACGTATACCAGTGATATGGTTTTGGTAGAATTATTATAAAGTAATTATAGTTTATCAAAACTTAGCGGGTGGGCATAATTATATTATTTCAAAGTTTGGTAAAGAGTCACCTGTATCTGGTGCATCAAAAAGTCTCATTTTATAATTCATGCTGTCTAGTGGAATCATTGTAATCTTAATTCGACTCTAATGAACATGGTTCAACTTGAGGGAAGGTAGTGCTTCAAAGTCCTTTACACTAGGATTTCCATACCTTGGTGAATCGAAAAAAAGTAGATTGGTGGAAAGCAAATTAGGTAAAGTCACCTATATCTCATATCTGGTGCATCAAAAACTTTCAGTTTATCAATTATGGTGTCTAGTGGAATTATTGTATAGCCAGCATCTCCAACGGGAACCTTAAATGGAGTGCCCACAACCCTGTAGCCTCTAAATATAGGGACAAAGGGCTTCCAATTGGCGGAATAGAGGTCCTCTAAGTATCCCAACGTATAGTGACTCATAGGATACTTCAAAGAAATCCTCAAAAAATGGGCACCAATGTAGATTTTGAGTGGGAAACAAGCCTGACCTGCGTGATAATGTTGCACATCAGCTTCTTTCACCGCCAGACTGAAACAACGTCAATCGTTGACCCTATACCACACTTGTGACATTTTCCATATTTTTAACTGTTGGGAAACCAATGGTAGAGATAATTTTTTCGTTTTTTTCATGTTTTCATCAACGGCCACAATATTCATTTAGGGATCCGAATATTCCATTGAAGCCCTTGAAAGAGTCCTCAAGAGTGATGGTGGAGATGCCCTTGGTACTTGATGTACTTTATCGGGCTATGTTTTGGTCACCTATTGCATTGCCTCTGATTTTTACTTGTAGGCCTACCTTTCTTTGTAATGTGTTTGAGATTAATGGCATATGAATTGAGAAGGAGCACTATTGGATATTCTATTGTATAAAGATTTTCACGACTATTGGATTTTTTATTTTACGTTTCTTCATTCATTATATATCATTCAGTTCTACGTATTATTGAAGAATTTTCTCATTTTGTAATATTTTCTTTTCAATTTGGCTTTCAATCTCATGGCTTGAAAATTCCCCACCCAAATATAGCGTGTCAAAGATTGTTTTGTTAGTCGTAGATTTTAGTTTAAAGGATTGGTTGCACTCCTGTGCAAAATCATGTCAAATTTACTAAGGGTTAACTTTTTATTTTTTATTTTAATCCAAGCAGTAATTTATATCTATGTCAACAACGATGCCATGATGTTTAACAAACTAATTATTATTTATTTCATCAGAAATAATACATCGACAATCGTGTATGCTTTCTTTACAAAAATTACAGAAAATTTCATAAAAAATAATTAATATATATAGAGGTTGTGAAGGGTGAAAAGGGAAAAGAATCTTTGCCGGATTCTTTTCCTGGGGATTCTAGGGATTTCGCGATCGTAACAGTTCATCGTATATCGTGCGGTCAAAAATCATTTCAAAATTTAAAATTTAAAATTAAATACAAATAGTACGTAATGAAAACTGACCGCAAGATGTATGATGAATGATCACGATCGCGGAATCTCTAGGATCCCCAAGAAAAGGAGGATCCTTTTCCAGTGAAAACGAAGTGAGGGGAGAATTTAAAAGAAAAATCCGTACGATTTACGATGAACGGATACGATTTATGAATTCCTAGATCCTCACCAAAAGGATCTGGAGAGGATCTTGTTGGATAGATGAGGCACGGGTAAAACAGAAGGGATGGGTGAAAAGAAAAGAGGGGGTGAAGACTGAAGAGGAAAAGGGAGGAGAGAGAGAAGAAAAAGAAGAAAACTAATTTGTGTTCTTGTTAATATTTTTATAATATTTTTGGCCTTAATTATTGAATAAAATTATTAGATTGCTTGTAGTTAAGATTCAAAATTTTAAAACTCTTTTTATTATCTTTTGAAGGCCGGGTTAGGACCTTGTACTGTTATTTGTAAGAAACTTCTTTTTTGAACTGAGGCAACTTTAATTCTTGAATAAAGATGTGGCTATATTTTGGTCATCTATTGCATTGCCTCTACTTAGCTACTTGTAGGCCTACCTTTCTTTAGTGTTTGAGATAAAATGGCATATTCCATTGTATAAATATTATCGCAATTATTGGATATTTTGCTTTTACTTTTCTTCGTTCATTTTGAACTACACTTGCAGCTTTCCTTTTGCTCCAAAATCAAAATCCTAAAGAAACTCTTTCGTGCTTCAATTGTCTCTTGCTTTATTTAGTTGAATTAAGATGGAGGGTGACAGAATCAGAATCAGGTGCTTAAACAAACTCTTTCGTGCTTTAATTGTGGTGTTCACTTTACTGCAATGTGCTGTCAACCCTTCCCTTTCCCTTGGATTCAAAAATATTTCTTCAGAAGGAGTGGTGAGGTGCTTTGAGAGGGAAAGAGAAGCACTCCTTGCTTTCAAACACGGCCTCGTGGATCACTACCATCTCCTCTCTTCGTGGGGAAGAGAAGAACACAAGCAGGATTGTTGCAAATGGGTCGGCGTCCACTGCAGCAACCGAACCAACCATGTTACTCAACTTCATCTTGGGTGGTATTCTTTGAATGAAACTTACTCACATCAACAGAAAGGAGACACGCAGTACATCAATTATTTTTTGCAAGGTAAGATGATGAGTCCCAAACTACTTGAGTTGCAGCATTTGAAATATTTGGACCTTTCTTCCATCAACTTCAATGGGACCCGACTTCCATATTTCATTGGTTCTCTTTCCAATTTAAAACACCTCGATCTCTATGGTGCTTCTTTCGGTGGTCGATTTCCAAGTCAAGTTGGAAACCTTACCCACTTGCAATATCTTGATCTCCGATGGAATGACTTTAACGGTGCAGAAAATCTGAATTCGTGGCTCCCTCATCTTTCTTCTTTAACATATTTGGATCTGAGTACCACCAATCTCAGTAATGTTCATGACTGGCTAGAAACAGTGAGTAAGCTCCCTAAACTTACAAACTTGAGGTTACGGGGGTGTGGTCTTCCTTCTCCTGTAATCCATTCCAGTACTCTTTTTAACATAAATTCTTCAAAATCTCTTGCTCATGTTGACCTCTCAGACAACCAATGCACTTCTCCTTCAATATATTTATGGTTGTCTAACTACAATGCCAGCCTTGTCTATCTTGACCTCCGTAACAGCAGTTTAACTGGTTTAATTCCCAGTGTCGTTGAAAACTTGACCTCTCTTGTCTATCTATCTCTCTCTCAGAACAAATTTGACGCGGTGAATCCGCATTCTTTTTCCAGCTTATGCAGTTTGCAAGAACTGTACCTAGGCAATACTAGTCTGAGTGGACAGTTTTCCAAGTTTGTTCAAATGTTGTCTACGTGTGTTCAAAACTCATTAGAGTCTCTGTACCTCTCTAACAATCATCTTTCTGGATCAATTCCTGATCTCACAAACTTTTCATCGTTGAAACTATTATTTCTCTCTACAAATCAATTGAGTGGAACAATACCTGAAAGTATTGGGCAACTGTCTAATCTAGAGGATATGGACTTGAGTATGAATGCTTTGAAAGGTGTGGTTTCGGAAAGCCACTTCTCGAATCTCTCTAGATTAACATATTTGGATTTGTCCTCTACCTCACTAGCTTTAAGCTTCAATTCTAATTGGGCTCCACCTTTTCAATTGGACCATATAAGTTTGGGGTCTTCCAAGATGGGTCCGTATTTTCCAAAATGGCTTCAAACTCAGAATGAGTATTCATACCTCAATATTTCTGATGCTGGAATTGTGGATATCCTTCCAAGCTGGTTTTGGGGTACGACTCGTGACATGACATTTATTAGTCTTTCCAATAACCAAATTGGAGAAATGTTTGCAAATTCGACAATGAATTTTATGTATTACCCCGAAATACATTTGAGTTCGAACCAAATCGAAGGTCCAATTCCCTCAACTCTATCGCATGCGTCATATTTGGATCTCTCTAATAATAACATTTCAGGGTCAATTTCTATCTTGTGTGAAGCATACAGGAGTTTAACGTTTCTTAATCTCTCAAGCAACAATCTCTCCAGAGAACTTCCAGAATGCTTGACACATTTTGACCATCTAGTCAAGCTTGATTTGAGCTACAATGCTTTTTCGGGGAAAATTCCATCCACAGTAGGCTCACTATATCAAATGGAAACATTGAAATTAAGAAGCAACAGATTTATTGGAGAGTTACCTTCATCCTTCAAGAATTGCACCAGCTTAAAAGTTATTGATGTTGGATACAATGAATTATCAGGACCCATACCAAAATGGTTAGGGGTTAGCCTTCAGAAACTGGTTGTCCTGATGCTTTCCTCTAATAACTTCAACGGAAGCATGCCATCTGAACTATGCCGTCTAACAAACATTCAGAACTTGGATGTGTCTGCGAATAACATCTCTGGAACAATACCAAAATGCCTCAGCAATTTTACTGTTTTGGCACAGAAAGGAAACTCATCTCCGACCATTCTACATTCGTACCAAAGAGAGGATACTTCATCTATGGTTGGTTATATGGATGATGCAACATTCGTATGGAAAGGGAGAATGCACTCGTACAAAAAAACTTTGGGACTTGTGAAGAGAATTGATTTCTCGAGAAATAGGTTAACGGGGCAGATACCAATTGAAATCACATATCTTGTTGGGTTAATTTCTTTAAATCTATCGAGAAACAGATTGACAGGTGAGTTACCTGCAAAGATTGGAAAGTTGCAAGAATTGGAGATCCTTGATTTGTCAAGAAACCAGATGGATGGCAGAATTCCAACAAGCCTTGCTCGGATAGATCGTCTTAGTGTCTTGGACTTGTCATACAACAATTTTATTGGCAAAATTCCAACAGGCACTCAGCTCCAAAGTTTTGATCCCTCTAATTATGCTGGAAATCCTCAACTGTGCGGACCTCCACTTCAAAATATGTGTGATGATCAACAGGTAACCGTGATCTCAAGCAATGAAGAAGAAAAGGATGAGTTGATAACATGGGGATTTTACGTCAGCATGGCGCTTGGTTTTATCGTTGGATTTTGGGGAGTTTGTGGCAGTCTGATTTTCATCAAGCAATGGAGATACTCGTTCATCAGGTTCTTGAATGTCTTGGATGATTGGCTTTATGTGAGGATGATTTCGATCAAGTGGCACTTGAATTAAGTAATGGTACGTAAATGTGATTTTACTTTTCTTTCTTAAATTAGCGATATGCATGCATCTATTTGTAAAGTTTTTCTGATTGATTTGGCTTTCTTCTTCAGAACTTAATTACGTGTGCTTGTGTATTTTTATTTTTAGCGTCTTCTGAGATAGCACAAAAGGGCTCACGTCACTAGAAGAGCTTCATGGGCCTTATCTGTTTTAAGTTTTCAAGTATTCAGTTGTCACAATAAAGAACTTTACTACTAAATCTCTTTGGCAGATGTTTTGTTAATGTTAGTTGTTTGTAAGATGTTTATGTTTATGTTTACTTTATCAAGACCATTCTGCAGATTATGTTTAGAATCATGATATTTACCAAAGAAAGTGAGTTAGTTATGGACTGCATATGATTGTTTTGTTCGTCGTAAATTTTAGTTCGAAGGGTTAACTTTTTATTATTTATTTGTATCCGAGTAGTAATTTATATATGTGTCTAACAACAATCAAACGACATTAATTATTATTATTTATTTATTTATCCAAGTAGGAATCCTATATGCTTTCCGTACACAAATTATAAAGCTTCTGAACGATTTCCTCCCTACCACTGTTTTTAACAACTTTCTATTTTTTCTTTCCATTTTGTCAAAGGAATTCATATACGCGAATTGACACACAAGAAATCAAATCAAATACAATATATACTGCAGGAAAATGACCAAAATCTAATACCATGGAAATGATGAAGCTTTGGCTTTAGTGGTTTTAAACCTTACGAGCGATCGACGCCTATATATTCTGAGAGCCAAACCGAAAGAAGTGGAAAACTGAGCACCTGGTCGACCGGACTAGATTTTCACTTTTGTCCAACTGCTTTAGTCCTTTTGGATTCAAGCGTAGTACCCTCCTTAAGTCCTGCTTGAGCTTCAATGTCCATTCCAAGGGCCGAAAGGGCAACAGCCTGAAGATAACATGCAATGTGCCAAAGTGGGGAAACTACTTGTGCTTGCATTGCATCGTTTATAGCTTTGTGAGGCTTGTCACTCATGAGATAAGACAAACTACGCCGCGCAAAAATTGTTGGAGAAACCATCATTCCAACATCAATGAACTGCAAGCAAAATAACACTGTCGGCAACGATAACAAATGCAGAGAAAGCCGCAATTCAGGATAATATTTTTTTTTTCTTTCAGTTTTGTTCTTTTTTATTGGTCATGCAAGTAGAGTTACCAGGTTTAGATACTCTTAACTTACCTTAAACTACCAATTTTGTTTCTTCCTATCAAGAAGTAGAAGATAAGATGTAATGCCAAACAAACTTCGTACGAAGCTGTGTGTAGTAATTTATTTTAACAGGTCAGATAAAGAACATCCTATTGAAGGTAAAATTTGGATATCGGTATGAACATGAAAGCAACTCTTATCAAAGCTCTACCCAGAACTTCCCACGAGTATCATAATAAGAACTTAACCTGTGAATAACACTCAATTGTGGTTCTGAAGTCCTTGAGCTTAAAAGCAGAATCCCTTTTTCTTTGAGTCTAATGATTCCTGCATTTGGTCAGTCCACATTTGGAAAGAGAGCTGCAGTGGACCGTAAGAGAGAAAATGTCAGTAACACAACCAAACAATTGAGAAGGCTAAATATGTATACAACACAACTTATTAGATTTTTCTCCATTAATTAAACGAATATAGAACCTCATTTCTCATTCCATCATCTGTATAGCCGATACTCTCTAGGATCTCATGTATAGCAGTCAAATCCCTTCTTGTGCAGGCTTCGCCGAGTGGTGAAAGAGAAGACCAGAAGGTAACATGTGGGATTTCCATCAAAACAGGCGGAACCTGCAGAGGTAAGCAAAAAGAACTTAAAGGAAGTCCAGGATACAGCTACCAGCATCATGTTAAGCATCTATGTATGATTAAACTACTAGGATGCTGCAGATCCGAGTGCTTCTAATTGGCACCCAACGAGTACGGTATCACTGAAAACCCTTGTAATTAACCAACCTCAATTTCGGGCCATAAGAGAGTATCATTCACCATGAAAGGCACTAAACAAAAGTGTAACTCTCTCAAGTCCTCACTAATAACAAATGAGAGTCATATCCCTTTCCCAAATTTTCAAATATTTCCGCTTGATACAAAGGTTCAGTATTAACAAATTATGAATCGGTAGATACGATGAGCTTACACAATTAGCTCAGATTGAGTTTGGTGAAAAGAAGATAACATATGAATATATTGATTACAAGACTGCCCCAAAATATAGATCTAGAAACAATTGTGTGAAGATTTTAAACAATCAAACTATGCTCCCCGAGTAAAGTTGGGAATAGAATGCTTAATTAGAGAAACAGAGGAGAAAGAACTAACCTCAGTTTCTTTCTGAAGAGGAGTCAAAGAAGCAACTAATCACTTTGGATTTGGTCGCTCTCGAGGTTCAGATTGTAAACATCGTGAAGCCAAGCGTGCCAACTCAGTACCATTACCATTAGAAAGCTGTCATTCCAAGCAAGAATCTGTCAGCATCTGAAGGTTTTTGTCTCGAATCAGGTCTAGGGCCTGGTACAAAATGATCAACCACCAGATGAATAAATTTACTTATTTGTGTTTACATATCCTAAGAAGGATAAATCCTCACACAGAGTTCATAACAATTGAAAGTAAACTATATTTTATCGTAGGTAAAAGAGTAACCATTAGATCTTTACAAGAGTTTCCCTAATTTATCTTTTCCTACAAATGATTTTTTCTTTATTTTTGTTCAGTTCACCACTGGAACAATCATTTAAATGGCTAGAGGGGATCCGCTTTCTGCTGAGAAGATCAATCAAGAGAGTCCAAACCTATATATTGCACCTTCTGGTGTTACTCTCCCTGCAAGACAAGGGATTTGCAGTGTATAATAATTGCTGAACTGCATACTTAAAGGATGTTTGTCAAGTAAATCATAATAAACGCCGCTTTTTTCCACGATCTACCTACCAGTCCTAATATATTCAGGGGAGTAAATGCCAGATTTGTACTATAACTCTTCCCACCCCTACTATTTTTCATCAGGCAAAGGTGGATATTCTCGGATTGCCATCCTGAAAATTTATAATAAACAAAATACAATCAAAATATACCAGGAAAGGATATCAAACAGATGGAGTCAAAATACATCGTTTATAATAAATAAAATAAACGAATACAATCAGAATATACTAGGAACGGATATCAAACAGTGGGGAAACTACTTGTGCTTGCATTGCATCGTTTATAGCTTCCTGAGGCTTGTCACTCATGAGATAAGACAAACTACACCAGGCAAAAATTGTTGGAGACACCATTGTTCCAAAATCAATGAACTGCAAGTGAAATAGAACTGTCAGCAACAATAATGCAGAGAAAGCAGCAATTAAGGATTTACTAATTTTTTTTTTCTTTCAGTTTTGTTCTTTTTATTGGTCATGCAAGTAGAGTTTCTAGGTTCAGATACTCTAAGATACCTTAAACTACCAATTTCCTTTCTTCAAATCTTCCTGTCATGAATTAGAAGATAAAATGTAACGATCGGTATGAACAGGAAAGCAACTCTTATCAAACCTCTACTCAGAATTTCCCACAAGTATCATAATAAGAACCTAACCTGTGAATAACACTCAATTGTGGTTTGAAGTCCTTGTGCTTAAAAGCAGAATCCTCCATTTTCTTTGAATCTAATGATTCCAGCATTTGGTTAGTGCACATTTGGAACAAGAGCTGCAGTGGAACGTAACTATTGAGAAGGCTAAATATATACAACACAACTTATTAGATATTTATTTCTCCATTTATTAAACAAAAATAAGACCTCATTTGTCATTCCATTGTCTTTATAGCCGATATTCTCTAGGATATCATGTATAGCAGTCAAATCCCTTCTTGAGCAGGCTTCACCGAGTGGTGAAAGAGAAGACCAGGAGGCACCATGTGGGATACCCATGTTAAGCATCTATATATGATTAAAGTACTACGATCACTGAAAACCCTTGTCGTTAACTACCCTGAATTTTGGGGCATAAGAGATCGACATTTTATAGAGTATCATTTGTTAGAACTTATATGTGATAAGTGAATCAAAACACCTAATAAAGACATGAAATAACATTACCATAAGGAGATATAATGTAATGAAACTTATACATGTTGATCAATGTATAATATAAGGTGAGAAAACTAGGAGTTTTGTACAAAATGATGTAGAGAACGGTTATGAGGAGTTGGAAAACTGAAAGTAACTGCAACCATGATAGGAGGGGCAGTTACATCCTTATAACTAGGGTTTCGATCCCCTTTCTCGGGTGTGGCATGGTTCTCTTAATGCTAGTGCTATGGAAACCCTTTATCAAGGAAATCGATGAGAACCAGGAAGTCTGCTATACCAAATGATTATTTGTGTTATCTACAAGAAGTTGAGTATGATCTTGGTGATGAAGATGATCCAATGACTTATAAACAGGCCATGGAGAGTTCTAAGAGTGATTTTTGGAAAGTTGCAATGTCAGAAGAACTTGCTTCCATGGCAAGTAATCATGTTTGGACTTTGGTTGATGGTTCAGACACTAAGAAGGCAATGCAAATGGGTATTTAAAACCAAGAGGGATGGTCATGGCAGGATTGAAAGGCTTAAAGCCTGACTTGTAGCTAAAGGGTTTACACAAAAGGAAGGCTTGGATTACACAAAAATGTTTTCTCCAGTTTCTACCAAAGACTTTTAGGGTTATTATGGCACTCACAGCTCATTTTGACTTGGAACTTCACCAAATGGATGTTAAAATTGCCTTTCTTTATGGTTTCTTTGATGAGGACATTTATATGGTACAACCCCCAGGATTTGTTGAAAGGAAGAAAGAACATCTGGTGTGCAAGCTAAATAAGTCTATCTATGGTTTAAAACAGGCTTCGAGGCAGTGGTATAAACGTTTTCAGTCCTTTGGTTTTGTGGAGAACAAAATTGATAATTGTATCTACATGAAGCAACACAAATCTCAATTCATTTTCATGGTTTTATATGTGGATGATATACTGTTGGCAAGCTCTCATATGCAGTTAATGATTGAAACCAAGAAAATGCCATGTAACGGTTTTGATATGAAAGATTTGGGAGAGGCTCATTATGTTTTGGGTATTGAGATTGTGAGGAATAGGCAGAATGGAACCTTGGGGCTATCTCAGAAGAACTACATTGAGAGAGTGTTGAAGAGATTCAATATGGAAGCTTACAGTGCGGGTGATGTCCCCATTGGTAAAGGAGATAAGTTCTCTCTCTCACAGTGCCCTATAACTCAACATGACATTCGAGTTATGATGGATAAGCCGTATGAATCTCTAGTTGGCAGTGTCATGAATGCACAAGTATGCACAAGACCTGATTTAGCGTTTGCATTAAGTGTACTAGGAAGGTTTCAATCAAATCCTGGTATTGCACACTGGAATGCAGGCAAAAAGGTACTGAGGTATTTGAAAAAGACACAGGACTATGTATTAAGTTACCATCGAGTCCAAAACTTGGAAGTTGTCTATTATAGTGATGCTGATTTGAGAGGCTGCATTGATGATAAAATGTCCACAAGTGGATATATTTTTATAATGGCTGGGGGTGCAGTGTCATGGAGAAGCAGAAAGCAAACCACAAGGGTTGTTTCTACAATGGAATCAGAATATATAGGATGTTTTGAAGCAATGTGGGAGTAATGCTTGTAATGAAGAATTCTCTTATTCAGAAGTGTATTCTCACACATGATCTCATTTGAATCCTATTAGTCTGTGATTTTAGTACAAATGGTACTGCAAATTGTATTATACTGTCTAAGGTTCAACTAATGCTTCTTTGAGTATGTTTGAAAGATTTATTTCAACTCTTTATCTCAGTGGTGACTTGTTAGTTATTTCATTAGATGTTTTGATCATTCTCATGTGGAAGAATGTTAGAACTTATATGTGAGAAATGAATCAAAACACCTAATAAAGACATGAAATAACATTACCATAAGGAGATATAATGTAATGAAACTTATACATGTTGATCAATGTATGATATAAGGTGAGAAAACTATGAGTTTTATACAAAATGATGTAGAGAACGGTTATGAGGAGTTGGAAAACTGAAAGTAACTGCAACCATGATAGGAGGGGCAGTTACATCCTTATAACTAGGGTTTCGATCCCCTTTCTCGGGTGTGGCATGGTTCTCTTAATGCTAGTGCTAGTCCTATTGACAGCAGAGAGATCCAATACGTTTCCAAGAGAAGGGAAGGTCTTAATCATGTCTCGATCTTCATGGCATCATCCTCGAGTAAGTTCCATGCATTCATTGTCTATCAACAGAATGCATTATGCTCAAACTAGGGTTAACAATGCTGCATGCATTTACTGTAGTACATAGTTCATATGCATTGTTGTGTTCGATCTTCATATGATTTAATAAGTATATATGTACATATGTAAGGGTATACATCATTCACCATGAAAGGCACTAAACAAAAGTGTAGCTCTCTCAAGTCCTCACTAATAACAAATTAGAGTCATGTCCCTTGCCCAAGTTTTCAAATATTTCCGCTTGGTACAAGATTCGGTATTAATACAAGAATGAATCAGCAGATAATTAGAAACGAGCTTACACAAATAGCTCAGATTGATTCCAGTGAAAAGAAGATAACATGTAATAGATTGCTTACAAGACTGCCTCAAAATATAGGTCTAGAAACAATAGTGTGAAGATTTTAAACAGTCAAACTATACTCCCCGAGTATAGTTGGTACTATAATTCTTAATTAGAGAAACAGAGGAGAGAGCTAACCTCAGTTTCTTTCTGAAGAGGAGTCAAAGAAGCAACTAATGACTTTGGCTTTGGTCGCGCTCAGGGTTCAGATTGTAAACATTGTGAAGCCAAGCGTGCCAACTCAGTACCATCATCACTAGGAAGGTGTCCTTCCAAGCAAGAATCTGGCACATGATGATCAACCACCAGATGAATAAATTTACTTGTGTTTACATATCCTAAGAAGGATACATTCTCACGCAGAGTTCATAACAAGTGCTGCTTGAGCTTCACTGTCCATTCCAAGGGGCCGAAAGGGCAGCAGCCTAAAGATAAGATACAAAGTGCTAGACTGGGAAGCTACTTGTGCTTGCATTGCATTGTTGAGAGCTTCCTGAGGCTTGTCACTCATGAGATAAGACAAACTATGGTGGGCAAAAATTGTTGGAGAAACCATCGTTTCAACATCAGTCCACTGCAAGCAAAATAAAACTGTAAGCAACGACAACAAATGCAGATAAAACAGCAATCAAGGATTTACAAAGTTTTTTTTCGCTTTTGTTCTTTTTATTGGTCATGCAAGTAGAGTTACTAGGTACAGGTACTCTAAGGTACCTTAAACTACCAATTTTCGCAAAACACATCATTCCTAACTGATTAAAAATACTCCGCTCTACATTCAGGGAAGAAAAAAGGAAGTGCTCAATAATCTACACAGCATAGCAGTCCAAGAGCATTCCTAAATCACATTTTCTCCAGCTTTTTACAATCGCAACTTTGTCGTTTTCGTAAACAATCAAATCTAAATGATAGAAAGATCGCATTGGGTGTCTTGAGCAATCAAATACCAAAACATTTGTAATTACAGAGTGGTAACTACACAAGCAGAGAAAACTACCCAAAATCTCACTCACATTATCAATTTGCTAAAAAGACGTGAACAAAATCGGCGAAAAGTGAAAACAAAATATACCCAACTAGCCCAGTTACACAACCCACATTCATTCTACAACTAACAATTGTAAATCGAACGCGAAATGGAAAGACCCCAAAATTTATGAGCTTAAATTGCAGACCTGAGAAATTAAACTGTGAACCAAGAGATTAATTTTTCATTGTCTCGCTACCCTTTTCGTAACAAGATCAAAGTTTGAATTCTGAAGATCGGGAAGAAAAAGGAACTTACAGGGTCGAGAGCGTTGGGCTCGGAGCCGTAATCAGCAGTCAAAAGGAAATAGGGAGCATTGACAGTGGCCACCATGGCCGTCCTCCTCACCGGCCTTTCGGCTTTTGAGTTAATCGTGATGCTTTTGCTTTCGCTTGGATTCTCTGGAACGAAAATGGGCTTTTTTTTTTTTTTTTTAACGATATTATGAGTAGAAATTGATTATTAGCTCATTATTTAAGAGTTAAAAACAGCATTTAAAATTAAAAGACATGAAAATTGATTATTGGTTTCTTACTTAGTAAACGTGCTAATTTTTATTAATGAGGGCTTTTCAAACTTTTATTAGTTTGCAAATAATTTTTATTAGTAAAAAATTAACTTTTTACTAATTTTTATTAGTTTGCAAATTTTATCTTAAAATTTAGTTTCCCATTACTCTTTAGAGAAAGTGAGGGCTTTTCATTATTGGGAGGGGAAGAAAGCTGAAGATGGAATTGGAAGCAAAATGGGGTTTTTTCCATTTTAGAATTTACTAGATGAAAATATAAAAGTTTTCAAAATACAATCTAGGGAAATTAACAAAAATGATTTATTTTCTTAATCTTGTGATTAAAAATAGGATTTTTTAACTATGCATAGGATATGCACACGACATGCACAAGAATATAACAAAAATAAGATTTTTTGAAACTTGAAAAGGCCAAATTCCCCTTCCATATACATGGGTTATTTCATTCAACTCAGTCAACATTTACACCTTCTTTGAAAATCTCTCTCGCCTAACCCCCTACTTGAAGAATCACAGCCCCCAAACAGAACAACTTTTCGACTGGCACCAACTTTCCAATTCCTTCTATAAGTTTCGCAGCCAAGACGAGTTTGTTATCCATCGATTCAAACAACTGCAATGACAAAATTAAAATATATATATATAAAATAAAAAAAAGGTACGATTTGAATTGAAATTTCATTATTTGAACTTAGGTTTTCCCAATTTGAGAATTTAGGGTTTTGGGTGCGATTTAGTGTTTTGTACTGTTAATTCGGGGAAAATTAACGGATTATGGTTTTGGGTTGTGTAAATGCATGTATTTTGAAGTTAATTTTTTTCATGGTTTGTTCGATATTCATTTGTGCATAATATGTACGTATTTTGTGCTTGTGCTTTTGATGTTGCTGGAAATTAATTAATTAATTGAAATTGGTTCACCAATTGGTATTTATTGTGTGCATATTCCGTGCATATGTAGATGGTTGAATTTGGTTCATGAATTGGTACATATTTTGTGCATAATCTGTGCGTATTTATTGCATGTGTAGATGTTGGGCATGTTTGAGTTTGGTTCATGAAATGGTTGAATTTGTGCATCCTGTATACATATTTTGTGCATATGCTTTTGATATTGCTGAAAATAATTGATTGAATTTGGTTCATAGTTCAGATTAGACGGGTTGTTTGAGAAGTATCTTCCCTAGTTTAGATTAGACTAGCAAAGGTGCCCAAAAAAAGGTCAAGTAAAGAAAAACCAACTGATTTCGTCCGTTAAACTCAAATTGGTGCATGGCCGACAATTAGATGGATGAAACATATGTTGGAGAACAATTTAGAAATAGAAATAACAGAAACAGAACTTGAATACCTATATTTTATTATTCAAAAATACATGCAATATAGAATGAAATTACACAACAAATACAGAAACTAAAATGATACTAACTTGAATGAATCAAAGGTAGAAGCTAGCGTAAAAACTATGTCCTTCGAACCGAATTTCCATCCCATTCTTGTGCTTGTGGTTCTACAATGTCTGCTCGACCAGGATACAACTACCTAACTCTACAACCCGCACTGGATTATAGAATTCTAGCGAATTGCTTTGTGTGTTTACACTCTGGAAAGTTTGTACGGAAGAGAAGAATGAAGAAAGGATGATCTTACTTGGAAACTGGGATTGCAAATATATAGGTTGTTTCACACCCTTTTCAAATACATGTTCAGCGTATTTGAAAGTACATAACTCTTTCTAAGAGCTGTGTCTCTTAATCAAAATGTTTTTAATTAATAAATTAATCAAAAAATTAATCCGAAATTAAAATTAATGAATTTGATTAATTTTAACTTCTAAGGCCCTGAGTGCCCCAAGGCTCTTGTCCTGATTAATTAATATTAATTGTATTTAGACTATATTATATAAGCCTAACCACACAACCATAAATTCATTTCCAAATAATCCAAATCCTAAACACGAGTGCAAAGGACTAAAGATATATAAAGGCAATTGGGAACATTCAGTTAACCGATGTGGGACACTAAAGGTCTCAAAACTCCAACAACATACTCTAGTCATGTCTCCATCCTCCTCCCATTAAGTGAAACAACAGCAACGGAATGCGATTTTAAGCTTCTCAACAGCTTTCCATTCTGCTTTGCATCAAAGAAATTAAAAATTAAAAAAAAAAAAAACCAATTTGAAAGCATAAATGTAGAAAATCATAAGTCCACATTCATATGATAAGCTTTAACTCTATGTCCGTGTATGCGTGCTAATCGTTTGCATAACAATATTGCCAATTTACGCATGTCCTCAATTCACAGTGACAGGTTTAGAACTTTACTGACCAATTAGTACCAATAGTATCTGTTAACTGAAAAATCAACATTTTATTCACAAAATCAACACTCACTTTATTGCAAGTGACTTTTTACCACAATAGTAAAAATGTATTGAGCCCTTGCATAACGACTCAAACCCCGTCAATGTATCAACACTTTACTCGCTTCAACATCATGCAAAGAAATTGTTGCACCTTCAAGCCCCACAACAATTGATTTTCCAAGGGGACGTCAACACAATAACGTTATCCTCCTTCCTAAACCAAAAAATTTCAAAATTTTAAATCCCAAAAAGCAGGCCAAACAAAGATTTTTATTTTTATTTTATTTTTTGTGAAGATAGGCCCAAAAGCCCATGGCAATATTGTTAATAACTCAGAATGGAAGCCTTACTTCACACCCAACATGAGTAGAGCAGTTCACATCCCAACTTTGGACTATAGTGATTAGATTATTGTTTGAATCACAAAAGCTAGATATAGCCTCAAACTCAAGCCCTAAAATGGACATGAAAAGCATGATTTTGCTGTAAACACTTGTTCAATAATATTGATCTTTTTGACCTTAACATCCCACTGAGTGCCTCCCATTTAGTGGTTCACTTAATTACATTTTTGAAATTTATGGTTTTGATAAAATTACAATACACTAGGATTTCAATACGTTGGTGAATAAAAACAAAGTAGTTTGGTAGTGCATCAAAAAGTCTCATTTTATTAATCATGATGTCTAGTGGAATTATTGTACTATGAGCCTTTTCAGTAGGGATCCTAGATGGAGTTTCATAGCCCTATAGTCCCTAAATATACGGACAAAGGGCTTTTAATGTGCCAAAATAGAGGTCATCGAATTATCCTAATATATAGGGATTCGCCGAATATCTCAAAGAAATACTCAAATTTGAGGACCGTAGAGGGACTCAAAGAGTGAGGATTGTAGAGGGATTCAAAGAGTGAGTCCCAATGGTTATTTTGAGTGGGAAACAAACCTCACCCACGTGATAATGCTCCACATCAGCTTTTCTCACCACTGAACTGGTGCAGCGTCATTCATGGGGCCTACACCACACTCAAAATGGTAATAGAGCCTTCTAGGAAAAGAAGGCCGATTTCAGAAAAAAGAAAAGAAAAGCAAGACACGTCGACCTAGCCAGGTATGATGAGATTTGAAGTCTAATCCCTTCGCCCATGAAACGCCAGTCCACATTGGACGTGAGTTCGAACAGTCAGTTGAAGGTGAACCGATGCACAACCATATGCACTGGTCAATCCTCGAACCAACGAGCGAAGGGGATGACGAAGAAGATATGGTCCAAGGAGTATACCATGTTGCAGTTGAAGAGGTCGATGAGGAGGAAGTCTCTGAAAAAGACATCAAAGAAGCTCCGCCACAACTCAAGGACAGAGGGCAGGTAACTGTTGATGACTTGAAGGAACTATACTTGGGCACAAGCAAAGATGGTCAGACTCAAGGGACATATATTATTGGTGGGTCTGCTTTCAGGTGGAATTTCATTACCTTTGTAGGCGAAGTACCAGTCTACTATGGAATAACAGAGGAGTCATTTCGAGCTAATGGCAGCAAAGAAACAGTTCTGTAATCTTACCGTTTTCATAGAATGTGATTACTAGCAGAAATTATTAATTCTACCCCATTATATATAAAAAAAAAAAAGAGGATTTCATTGATAATTTGATCAGTTGAAATGGATGCAATGTTTTCTTTAGAATGGCTTATTCACCTTGATTCTTCAAAAGGGATCAGTGGACGTTGTAATATTAGAATGGATGTAATGATTTGATCAACTAAAATTTATGCCAGAACTTTTATTACAGAAGGACGGGCTGTTTGAGAAGTATCTTTATTGGAGATATGGTAACATTATCTTGACGTTGGACCAAACATCTACTAGGACATCAACTTAAAACAGTTGCAGTGTGTCGAGTGTGCATGCAAGCTCAAATGCAAACCCAGACCAAGGTAAGCCATTTGTTGCCATGACTCTTTCCCTTGCAGCTCCAGTTGCAGCAGAGCCCTTTAACAATCAATAATGAGCCCAAAAGTTGGATATTCCTCTCTAAATATATGCTTCTGCACAAGGATACTGTGGACACGCAACTATAAAGATAAATACTTAGTTGTTCATAACCGTTCTCGGGTGCCCAGAGACAATTCCTGAGTGTCCATTGAATCACCTTTTCGTAAGGAAAACAGCTAGACACAGTCAAGCTCATTCACAATGTGATAGATGTCCCCCACCTTAAGCCATTTGTCGCCCCAACATACCAGGGCATAGCGAGTTGGCTATAATAGTATGCTTACCCTTGAAATTGCACCCAAAGTTAGAATCCCTTTCTATAGTTTAGATTAGATTAGCATATTTCTCGAATCAGAAAAGCTAGATGTAGCCCCAAACTCAAGCATCATGATGGACATGAAGAGCATGATTCTGCTCTAAGCACTTGTCCAATAAATATTGATCTTTTTGAGCATAACATCCCACCAATTGAGTGCCTTGCTTTTAAAGGGTTTAACTTCATCCCATTGAGTGATTTAATTATCACTTTTGAAATTTGTGGTTTTGATAAAATTACTTTACACTAGGATTTCAATCCATTGTTGAATAAAAAAATAAAAAAAGTAGTTTTGTGGAAAGCAAATTTGGTGGTGCCTCAAAAAGTGTCATTTTATTAATCATATTATCTAGTGAAATTATTGTATAGCGAGCATATCCAATAGGGACCCTAAATGAGGTTTCATAACCCTATAGTCCCTAAATATAGGGACAAAGAGTTTTTTATGGGCCAGAAAAGAGGTCCTCAAATTATTCCAATATGTAAGGACTCTTCGAATATCTCAAAGAAATTATCAAATGCGAGGATCGTATGTAGAAACTCGTCGGATATCTAAAAGAAATTATCAAATGCGAAGACCGTATAAGGACTAAAAGAGTGAGCCCCAAGGGTGATTTTGAGTGGGAAGCAAACCTAACCCACTTGATAATGCTTCACATCAGCTTATCTCACCACCAAATTGATGCAGTCAGTATTGGGCCTCACACCACACTTGTAACATCTTTGATGTGACATCCCGTCCCGAAATTATCTAAAACGTGTATGGGAAATGACATTTTTACCCCTAGTTGTTTACGTTATGTTATTGGTTGTTTTGTATGTGTGTTAGCATGATCTGGGCCACACACTCACACCCTCACTCTCCCTACTCCTCTGTCACTTTCTCTCTCTCTCTCTCTCTCGAGTTCCCTTTCTTCTTCCTCTTCCTTTGAACTGGTACGGACACACACACAACTACACTATTTCACCACAGATCGAAGAATCTAAGATCACAGTCGAGATCGTGAGGTCGAGGGGAGCACGATAATACCATTTTCAGGTATGAAATCCGTTGTTTTCACGTTGATTCTACAATGGCATATTCGTGTACTGTTCATGCAAGATTAACCTAGCTAGTTTTTGGGATTTTGAAGCTTGTAGTTGTGTTTGTGAGGTCCCAAGGAACCTCGGAGTGTATCGTTGGACGGAAGTGGACGTCAGAATAGCCTGGTTCGAGCTTTGGCCGGTTATGGAGTTTTTGGACAGGTATAATCTTGTAGTTTTAGACCTTAAAACTTGTTTGGACGTGTTCTACTAGTTCTAAGGTTTATTTTGGTGCAAGAAACGTGAAAAACGGTGGAAAAAGGAGCGAGAAAACCCAAGTTGCAGGTTTTCCCAGTTTCCGGCGCCGGCGACGTCGCCGGAGATTGAACGGAGAAGGTGACGGAATATTCCGTCAATTCTGACGGAATATTCCTGACGCCGTTAACGGAATCTGTCAGTTTTGATGGAATATTCCTAACGGCGTCAGTTGACGCCGTCAGCGTGCCAGGCACATGCCTGCGCGTGGCCAGCACATGTGGTCGTGCCTTGGCCGGCGCGTGGCGGCGCGTGCGGCGGTGTAAATTTTTTCCAAAAATATGGTTGTGATCCTGAGGTTGTGTAGAGCACGTTGGTATATTCAATTGTCCATTTTGAGCAATGTATGAGAAGTTATTACGAAAGGAAGGTTATGTGCTTTAAAATTAACGTTTTTATAGTTATTTCGCATATAGGTGATTCCTATCCCGAGGACGAGCGTGCGCACTCGAGACAGGGGGCTACGACCCTTCCACATACCAGTGAGTGGGCTTTTGGTTTTCCGTATATACCTATATACATTTATATTCCCAGAAATTGTTTAAAAAGGGTCCTTTGTTTATGCCATGCACCATATCCTTATTGTTTATGCATTATCTTATGCATTAGTAGTGGCATACATATACATAATTATATTTGGTGTTGTGGAGGCGCAGCAGGTAAGCGTTATTTAACCTTTGCATTAAATGGTGATTAGAGATGCTTAGAGAGCTCATAACCTGCACCCCCGGTGTTAGTGCTCCCGCCCAGAGTAGGGCACAGTCCTTCACGTGTTGTTCACCTCCCGCACCACACGCTCAGCTTGGATCCAAGTTAGGTGCACAGTCCTGTCGTACAGACCACTTTAGGTGGTTCCGACTCGTAGGTGACCCGCGATTATTCGCACAGCCTTCACGTGATCGTAGCACTAGAGCGTTTATATGTATTACACCCAGGCCTGTCGTACAAACCACTATAGGTGGTTCCGACTCGTGGGCAGGTTTAGTTATTGAGATTGAGATTTGAGCTATAGATTCAGCCGTACAGGTCACTTTAGGTGACTCCGGCTGCCAGTGCTATGTTACTGATACGGTTTATACCTGAGCACTTGCATATCATTATGAGACTTTGACATGACATACCTTTGAGCATGATTGGCATACCCTTGAGCATGATTGGCATATTTATACATACGTATATATGTTTATTTTCTGGGAAGTATACAGATTTTACGGCGAGGGGTTAGAATGTATTTTATTAAATGGTTTTTAAAGAGCTTTGTTTTTGCCCACTCACGCTTTTGTTTTGCGCCCCTCCAGGTTCTAGTAGCTTAGCGGGTTCGGTGGTTTTCCCAGAGGGCGTCTCGGCATTTCTGACAGACACTCACCAGTGTAGGGTCACCTTCGGGTGTACTACTGTCATATCATTTTCTTTGGACTGCTGTAGTCTTTATGCTCTGAATTCAGTGTCTTACTTACGCTAGCACTTATCTTATCACTTTGTGTATGCTAGTTTTTAAATTATTCGTACTTTTATATTATTTCTTTTAGCTTCCGCACTGTGCACATGGCTACGTCACTTCCACGTGATGGCCAGCATACCCTGATCTCGGTTGGGGTGTGTCATTTGAGGTCTGGGTTAGGTTCACCTGGCATTTTAGACCCAATTCGTTAACCTATCCAACTCACTTGTTAAAATTAACATTTAAGTGAATGTTTAAAGGGTTGGGTCGTCAATGAATAAACCCGTTAATCACTTGTTTTTTTTTTAGCATCTCCAAATGAGATGTCAAATTTTGAACATAAAATTTAAATTTGACAGCGTATGTGGCATTTTGACATCTTTTAAAGTTTTTATTGTCCACCCAATATGTCAAATTACATTA
Source organism: Pyrus ussuriensis x Pyrus communis (assembly GCA_008932095.1). Lineage (NCBI taxonomy): Eukaryota > Viridiplantae > Streptophyta > Magnoliopsida > Rosales > Rosaceae > Pyrus > Pyrus ussuriensis x Pyrus communis. Next base: position 73,835 of record SMOL01000283.1, read on the forward strand.
TTATTTTATTATATTATAAAATAAATCATTAAATTAATAAAAACTTAATTGCAACATTAATTGCAAAAGGGGACCGTTTCCCTTATATATTAATCAGGGCGTGTTAAAAAGAAAAGAGGAGTCAACAATAACATTAAGGACACTACTTCGCTGCTGAATATTTTAGCAGGAGGTCCTGCTTACACCCAATCCTGGGTGGACACGTGTCCAAATTAATAAAAAATTAATTGCAATGATGATTAAACTAATAAAAAACATTAATAATTAATTTTGAAGCTGCTGTCAAATTTGACAGCAACTCTCTTGTTGCCAATCCTGTTATCACCACATAGGATTTGACATTTCGGTTGGAGAATATTAGTGTGGTCTTTTTTTATTGTTATAGTTTATGTGGACATTTTTACATTTCATTTGAAGATGCTCTTACAAGTCATTTTGGTCTACCCGCAAAACCCGTCAATCGAGATTGGTTGTGTAATTTCAGTAACAAAAACAACGATAGGCGCGGAGCAAAGGCCGTTGATGAAATATGTGGTCTACGAAGCGTTCAGGATTGAGCTGCCGGTGCCGTTGCAGTACGGAAAGGCAAAGACGGATATCCTGATCGACAGCCACAACGGGGCGTTTAAGGTTAAAGAAGGGGAGTTGTTGTCCTGATTTTCGAGAGAGCCGATGAGTTTGTTCCTGATCGGTTTGTAGGCCAGGACGGGAGAACCTGTTGAAGTACGTGCTGTTGTCGAACGGTCCGGAAACGGAGAGTCCGACAGTCAGGAACAAGTAGTGTGCTGGTAAGGGCCTTGTCGTGTTGGTTTCAAGGCTTTTGGTGCTGCCATTGCTATGACATCACTGAAAAGAGCTAGCTTCTGAGTTTTTCGTTTTTTATTTTTATTTTAGGGGACTTGTAGATTTTTTTTTGTTAGTGGATAATTGGTATACATTGCAATGCAATTTTTTTTTTTTTTTTGTTTAAAAAAATTGTTAACGGGTGAAATGGATGATCTATTAGTATAACGGATTGAGTTGGGTGATCTATTAGCTTAATGAATTGGGTTTGAGTGATCCGTCAATTTAACGGTTTGATTGAAACCGATGCAAACCTAATAAAAACAACCCGTTTACAGGTTTAGGGTTTGGACCTTGTACTGTTATTTGTAATAATTTTTCTTTTTTTTAATTTTAATTTGTAAGACTTGGTACTTCTTCAATGAAAATGTTTTCTTTGGCATTACTAGCATATGAGCATACACAAAGTGTGTGAATAAATTTTTTATTTTTGTTTTTGAAATAGAAGGAAAGAGGAAGAGAAAGCAGAGAAAGCAGCTTGTTCGTTTTATTGGTCATGCAAGTAGAGTTACTAGGTTCAGATACTCTAAGATACCTTGAACTACCAATTTTGTTTCTTCAATTCTTCGTATCATGAACTAGAAGATAAAATGTAAAGATCGTATTCTGACTGGAAATCTAACGCCAAACAAAATTTCGTACGAAGCTGCGTTTAGTAATTTATTTTAATAGGTCAGATAAAGAACATCCTATTGAAGGCCAAATTTTGATATCGGTATGAACATGAAAGCAACTCTTATCAAATCTCTACTTAGAATTTCCCATTACTGTCATAATAAGAACCTAACCTATGAATAACACTCAATTGTGGTTTGAAGTACTTGTGCTTAAAAGCAGAATCCCCCCTTTTCTTTGAATCTAATGATTCCTGCATTTGGTCAGTCCACATTTGGAGCGAGAGCAGCAGTGGAACAAAATCATTGAGAAGGCTAAATATATATACAACAAAACTTATTAGATATTTCCTCATTAATTAAACAAAAATAGAACCTCATTGTCATTCCATCGTCTTTATAGCCAATATTCTCTAGGATCACATGTATAGCGGTCAAATCCCTTCTTAAGCAGGCTCACCAAGTAGTGAAAGAGAAGACCAGGAGGTACCGTGTGGGATACCCATCAAAACAAAAGAAGGAACCTGCAGAGGTAAGCAAAAAGAAATAAAGGAAGTCCAGGAGACAGTTACCAGCATCATGTTAAGCATCTATATATGATTAAACTACTACTATGGTGTAGATCTTAGTGCTTCTAATTGGCACCCAACAGGTACGGTATCACTGAAAACCCTTGTAGTTAACTACCCTCAATTTTGGGGCATGAGAGATTGATATTTTATAAAGTATCATTCACCATGAAAGGCACTAGACAAAAGTGTAGCTCTCTCAAGTCCTCACTAATAACAACTTAGAGTCACATCCCTTTCCCAAGTTTTCAAATATTTCTGCTTGGTACAAGGTTCAGTATTAATACAAATAACGAATCGGTCAATAGTTAGAAAGCTGTCCTTCCAAGCAAATATTTCTGCTTGGTCACATCCCTTTCCCAAGTTTTCAAATATTTCTGCTCGGTCGCTCTCAGGGTTTAGATTGTAAACATCGTGAAGCCAAGTGTGCCAACTCAGTACCATCATCATTAGAAAGCTGTCCTTCCAAGCAAGAATCTGTCAGCATCTGAAGATTTCTGTCTCGAATCAGGTCTAGGGCCTGATAAATAATGGTCAACCACCAGATGAATAAATTTACTTGTGTTTACATATCCTAAGAAGGATAAATTCTCACGCAGAGTTCATAACAAGTACTTCTTGAACTTCACTGTCCATTCCAAGGGCAGAAAGGGCAGCACCCCGAAGGTAAGATACAATGTGCCAAACAGGGGAAACTTCTTGTGCTTGCATTGCATCGTTGAGAGTTTCGTGAGGCTTGTCACTCATGAGATAAGACAAACAACGCGGGGCAAAAATTTTTGGAGAAACCATTGTTTCAACATCAATGAACTACAAGCAAAATAAAAATGCAAGCGATGATAACAAATGCAGATAAAACAGCAATCAAGGATTTACTAAGTTTTTTTTCGGGTTTTGTTCTTTTTATTGGTCATGCAAGTAGAGTTACTAGGTTCAGGTACTCTAAGGTACATTAAATTACCAATTTTCGCTAAACATGTCATTCCTAACTGATTAAAAATGCTCCTCTACATTCAGAGAAGAAAAAAACAAAGTGCTCAAACAATCTACACAGTATAGCAGTCCAAGAGCATTCCTTAATCACATTTTCTCCAGCTTTTTACAATCGTAACTTTGGCTTCGTCGTAAACAATCAAATCTAAATGACAGAAAGATCGCTTTGGGCATCTTGAGCAATCAAATACCAAAACATTTGTAATTACAGAGTGGTAACTACACAGGCAGACAAAACTTCGTAGAATCTCACTCACATTATCATTTTGCTAAAAAAGACGTGAACAAAGTCGACGAAAAGCGAAAACAAAATATACCAAACTAGTCCAGTTACACAACCCACATTCATTCTACAACTAACAATTGTAAATCGAACCCGAAATGGAAAGACCCCAAAATTTGTGAGCTCAAATTGCAGACCTGAGAAATTAAATTGTGAACCAAGAGATTAAGTTTTCATTTTCTCGCTACCCTTTTCGTAAAAAGATCAAAGTTTGATTTCAGAAGATGAAATTGCAGGAAGAAAAAGGAACTTACAGGGTCGAGAGCGTTGGGCTTGGAGCGGTAATCAGCAGTCAAGAGGAAATAGGGAGCAATGACAGTGGCCACCATGGTTGTCCTCCTCACCAGCCCTTCGGTTTTTGAGTGAATCGTGATGCTTTTGCTTTCGCTTGGATTCTGTGGAAAGAAAAAGGGTTTAAAGATGGAGACTTTTGAGAGTTGGTTTTGGAGAAAGTGATTAAGTGAGGGTTTTCCATTGTTGGGAGGGGAAGAAAGCACAATATGCAATTGGAAGTTCAGTTTGACTTGGAAGCAAAATGGGTTTATTCCTTTATTTTATAAATTACTAGATTAAAATATAAGAGTTTAAAAAAATATACAATATATGAAAAGGAGAAAAGTGGGAGAGAGATGATTTTTTGGAATTTTTTTTTTTTTTTTTGGTTGAAAATGAGGCTAAAAGTAAGAGGCCAAACAAATCCATTCCATAATAAATCTAAATCGCAATATCCTAAGTTAATCTTCACGGATAAATCTAATTGAACAAGAAAGAGGAGTATCAAAATAAAAATTACCTAAATCTAAATTAAGACTATAGGCCGCTAAATTGTCCCCTACAAAATTCTTTTCTCTGTAGACATGCCGAAGTTTGCATTTGACACACCTCGACCCAGAATGTCCACTTGGACTCCGAATCGAGATGTGTTGATCGATACCAGGAAGGTGACCAAGCCATAAAGTGTAGTGATGTGGAAAAATGTGAATAAATTTAAACCTAAAAGTGCATAAATATAAGAGTGCGCCTATGCATTCGAACCGTTGTGTACTTCGAGAATACGGTAAAATAATAGTTCGTATGAGTCACAAAATACGGTCCACAAAAGTCAACAATCTCGTTTCTAGGGGTACTTTCGTCAATTCACTCTTTTAAAATTAATAAAATCGTAAAATTAGGGACGGGTTGTCATAGCATTGCCAAGATCTTGAAAGCAAATCTCGATAGGCCAAAACAAGGGTACCTAAAGGATGATTATTGCCAACAAGTTGCAACGCCAAATGAACTATGACTGCAAAGTCTAATTCCACCAATAATTTATAATTAAAATGCAATGATGATGGCGTTTGAAAAAAAATTTGGTTTGTGCGAAATTACATTATGTTCATGATTTTATTTTGATAATTTACTACCTTGAAGTTTCGTCGTTTTCAACATTTGATACATGAAATTTTTTTCCCAGAGTCATACCTCAAGTCTTAATTTTGGGACAGTCTCATACATTTGTTAAGTTTTCCGTCAAAACCTTTGGTAACTGATGACGTGGCGCTCAATTGGACAATGACTGGGTGCCACATATCAATATGTGCCACGTGGCCATTAAAAAAATTAAAATTAAAAACTAGGGTAAGTTTTCAGTTTATTACTTTGAAGTTTCTTGGTTTTTCAATATTTCATACATTAAGTTTTGTTTTCATCCTAGTCTGGCACATAAAGTGATAATTCTTAGATAATTTCATACATCTGATAAACTTTCTAATAAAATCGCAGTTAACCTATGAAATGACATCCATGTGAACAATGACTATGCACCATGTGTCAATCTATGGCCCACGTGCATATTAAAAAATTAAAAACACCAAGTTCCTGGCGTGTTTAAAACTTAACCTGGGTAGACTCAGCCTTGCTGACCGCAACACGTTAGCACAAAGATCGAAGCGGGGTGTCGAATTTGAAACAATAGCACTAGGAGAGCCACCTTCAATTTGGAGGTAACTCGCTAGGAACTCCATAATTTCAACCCTTCATTTTATTTTAAATTTAAAAAATTTTAATATCCATGTGGGGCCTAAATTAACACGTGGCGCCCAGTCATCGTCCATGTTGGCGCCACGTCACATGTTAACTACTGTTTTAACATAAAGCTTAATGAATGTATGAAACTGTCCAAGAATCATCATTTTAGGTACCAGATTGAGAAGAAAAAAACTTATGTATGAAATATTAAAAATCAAAAACTTCAAGGTAGTAAATTTAAATTTATCCTAGTTTTTATTTATTTTTAATTTTCTTAATTTTCAATTTTTTTATGTCCACATGGCACCTAATCATTGTCCACGTGGGCACCACATCATCAGTTAACGGAGTTTCTGACGGAAAACTTAACGGATGTATGAGACTATACCAAAATTAAGACTTGAGGTGTGACTCTGGGATGAAAGAAACTTCATGTACCAAATGTTAAAAACCACGAATTTCAAGATAGTAAACTGAGATTAACCCAAGATATTATATATAGTGAAAATACGATACTTATGAGATGAGGCCTTGATAAAAATCATCTTGGGGAATTTTAATCCACACAAAGGGAAAAAAGAGTGTTGCCACATCAAAATATTACATAGTTTTATTATGAATATAAATAATTATATCAAGTGGCTTTTCAAACCATTTTCGATTTTGTGCAAAAAGATATTAGTCAAGGATTTAAAGAAAATCCCCCTTTTTGAGTTGCTTCACTTTGATCCTTAATGTATTTTCATCTCAAGTTTGTCAAAAAAAAAAAAAATTTGAGAACTGTTATTAGCACTCTAAAAATTCTATTTTGTATTTCTCACAAGTAGGGGTGCAACACGAGTTGGGTCAACCTGAATCTGCTCATGCCCAACCCGATTTCAAACCTAATAAAGAGGGTTAGAGTGAAGTACAAACCTACCGAAACCCAACCCGACCTCAACCTGATTATTTATTGGGTTGTAGGGGTAGGTTCGATTCCTTTTTGTTTGGTTTTTTGCCGAAACCCAACCCGATCTCCACCCGATTATTTATTGGGTTGTAGAGGTGGGTTCGGTTCATTTCTGTTTGGTTTTTTGCAGAAACCGAAAATCGAACCGAAGTTACCATTCGGTTTGGTTTGGTTTGATTTTTCTTGTGGGGTTGGGTTTTTTTTAATGTATATTTTCAATAAAGATAACACCGTTGCATGACCACTTAGTATTATGGTCTAGCGATAATTATTTTCACTTGTAAGTGAGAGGTTTTATGTTTGATTATCGTCAAAAGTGAATTTGAACCACATTATTGTTAGTCCATTTTGAGGCTTAGCCCACTCCCTCACCTCTTAGTGTAGATAATATCATTTGTTCAAATAAAACAGAAAAAACACGGTTGCATGGTACACTACATCACTAATGTATGCATTGTTAAAACTTCAAAAGGAGGCCGAATGCTTATTTATTCCATTACCAAAAATAAGGTAAGATGCATATATTCCAGTACTAAAAATGACAAAACAATTAAAAAAAAATGATGCCAATAATTGTATCAAGCTAAAGCTTACTTTACATGGATAACCAAACAAAACAACTGGGCAAAAGCATTATTCAAACCTTTCCAATTCAGGTTGGAAACCTTACCAACTTGAAGCACCTTGATCTCGGCGGCAATGACTTCGGTAATTTAGAAAATCTCAATTGGCTCCCTTGTCTTTCTTCGTTGACATATTTGGACTTGAGTTTAGCCAGTCTCAGTAATGTTTTTTATTGGCCGGAAGCAGTTAATAGACTCCCCAAACTGACAAACTTGACATTAGACGGGTGTAATCTTCCTTCTCCTCCAGTTCGTTCCACTCTTTCAAGCATAAATTCTTCTAAATCTCTTTCTAGCATTTATCTTTCCTTGAACAGTCTCTCAACTTCAATCTTTCTGTGGATGTCCAACTTCAATACCAGCCTTGTTGATCTTGATCTCTATTCCAACCATTTGACCGGTTCAATTCCTGATGTTCTCGGGAACATGAGCTCTCTTGCATATGTTGATCTCTCTGAAAACCAACTTGAAGGAGCAGAACCCCATTCTCTCTCTAGGTTATGTAGTTTGCAATCCTTGCTTCTTAACGGCAACAATTTGAGTGGACAGTTTTCCAAATTTGTTCAAATATTGTCTACATGTGCTCAAAACTCCTTGGAGAATTTGTGGCTCGATAAAAATCAACTTGCAGGGTCATTACCTGATCTCACCAAGTTTTTATCGTTGAAGGAATTACATATTTCTTACAATCAATTAAGTGGAAGAATACCTGAAAGTATCTGGCAAATGTCAAAGCTCCAGGCTATTGGCCTTGGTATGAATGCTTTGGAAGGGGTGATTTCAGATTCCCATTTCTCTAAACTCTCCAAATTAAGGGTATTAGATTTATCCTCTAACTCACTAGTTTTAAACTTCCATTCTAATTGGACTCCTCTTTTCCAACTGGAATATATAAGTTTGGGGTCTTGCAAGATGGGTCCGTATTTTCCGAAATGGCTTCAATCTCAGAATGAGTATTCATACCTCGATATTTCTGATGCTGGAATTGTGGATATCCTTCCAAGCTGGTTTTGGGGTATGACTCGTAACGTGGAAATTATCATTCTTTCCCATAACCGAATTGGAGAAGTGTTTACAAATTTGACAGTGAATTTTGCAAATTATCCTGAAGTGCATTTGAGTTCGAACCAAATTGAAGGTCAAATTCCCGCAACTCTATCACAAGCATCATATTTGGATCTCTCTAATAATAACATTTCAGGGTCTATTTCTTTCTTGTGTGCAAATGCAACTATGCGTTTACGTTTTCTTAATCTCTCATACAACAATATCTCTGGAGAACTTCCAGAATGCTTGACACATAGCAATCTCGTCATGCTTGATTTGAGTTCCAATGCTCTTTCGGGAAAAATTCCTACCACGATAGGCTCCTTGTTTGGGATCGAAACATTTGAATTAAGAAGCAATGAGTTTGTGGGAGAGTTGGCTTTATCCTTGAAGAATTGCAGGAGTTTAATGGTCCTTGATCTTGCAGATAACCAGTTGTCGGGATCAATACCTAAATGGTTGGGGGCTAGCTTTCGGAGCTTGGTTATCCTAATGCTTTCCTCTAACCACTTCCATGGAAGCTTGCCCTCGCAACTATGTGATCTAATATACATTCAAATTTTGGATGTCTCTGTGAACAACATATCTGGAGGAATACCGAATTGCCTAAAAAAGTTGACCACTCTGGCTCAGAAAGGAAATTCATTTCTAACCGTCCAACATGCTTACTCGAGAATTGCTGATCAACAATCATCCTGGGAGGATCTTTATGAGGACGATGAAATCTTCATATGGAAAGGAAGCATGCGGGTTTACAGGAATACTTTGGGGCTTGTGAGAAGTATTGATTTCTCAAGCAATAGATTGACTGGGGAGATTCCGAGCGAAATCAGTCATCTTGTTGGCTTGGTTTCTTTAAACCTTTCTAGAAACCAACTTACAGGTCAAATTACTCCAGACATTGGAAAATTGGAGTCCTTGGATTCACTCGATTTGTCAAGAAATCATATAGACGGAAGAATTCCAACAAGCCTTGCTCGGATAAGTCGTCTTGGTGTCTTGGACTTGTCACACAACAACTTGGTTGGAAAGATTCCAACTGGCACCCAGCTCCAAAGTTTTGATCCCTCTGTTTATGCTGGAAATCCACAGCTCTGTGGACCTCCACTTCAAAATCTGTGTGATATCGAAGAAATGGGTCCAGATCAAGTTAGCAACGAAGAAGACAAGGATGATCAGCTTACACGCTACGGATTGTACATCAGCATGGGGCTCGGGTTTTTTGTTGGATTTTGGGGAGTTAGTGGAAGTCTGATATTCATAAGGGGATGGAGGTACACATACTTCAAGTTCTTGAATTCGCTGAATGATTGGCTTTATGTGCAGGTAGTGTTGATCAAGCGGAAATTAACGGATGCTTAATAGATAAGCTGTAATTTGCGGTATGTGATCTCTCTCTCATTGATTCATCACGATTAATTTGGTTTTTATGATCAATTGTCTTCTTCGAACTTACCCGTGCCTGTTTATTTTTATCAGTAGCTCCAGGCATCTTCTTTACTTCAGTTCAACTGCGTGGCTTCCATATCTGCATAAGCTATCAAGTGCTAGATGCTGCTTCATTCCAGTTATACCGAGATTGCAGAAATGTACCAGGGATATGTTTTCCTTGGTAAATGATTTGATACCGTGCCTCGTTTGTAAGAACTTTAATTCATTGGGACTTCTCCAAGCAACTGTTTTTTTCTGTGAATATTGTTAAGAAAGATATTATTGTAAATTGATTTTTAGTTGTTTGCTTTTCTATTTAGTTTGTAACTAGGCAGTTTTGCCCGTGCATTGCTTTGGCGGGATTAGAATCGTGTGGAAGAAAATGTTTGTAAGATATAAAAGATTGTGTTACGGAAGATATTACTATTTGCATTGAAAACGTTTGGTACACTTTCACATACAAAAGATCACGTACATGCCAAAAAGATTGGATCGATACATTCAACCGGGGAAGTTTCTGTCGGTTTTTTTTTTATCAATAACAATACTTACATAAAAGATTACAAAATTTTGGAGTATTTACATTAAAAAAATATTACGAAATAATGATTCATTTACATTGACAAAAGTGTTCATTGAACCTGTGAATCAAAAGATAAAATTAATATTATATATGAGATCCATGATATGAGATTTAATTCCACTGCGTGAGAAAATTTTGTGTGCAAGGTAATATGATTGTGAGTTCTTACTTAACAAAGCTTAAAAGCCTTTTGGGATGAACGAGATGTACTATGCTCAATATCCTGGCATGCAGCTGCTAAACAAAGAAGGTGATCGCTTCATATGTGGAAACTCAGAAAACAATGAAGTTTCTCACGGGTTTGATTGACTCTTACGCTACTGTCGATAGCAACATTCTCCTTCTGGAGCCATTACCCACGGTGAACAAGGCATACTCATTGGTTCTTCGACATGAGCGACAAGCAGAAGTTTCAAGTGGGAAGAACTCTGCCCAGCCAGAGGCCGCGGTCTTTGTCGTGAAGAACATCAGCCAAGAATCTGAACAAGAGGACAATGGATTCAGTTAATTTTGGACTGCATATGATTGTTTTGGTCTTTGTAAGAAGTTTATATATACTGAAGAAATTCACTTAATTTTGGACTGCATATGATTGTTTTGTTCGTTTGTAAATTTTAGTTCAATGGATTGGTTGCAATAGGGTTAACTTTTTATTTTTTTATTTTTTATCCAAGTAGTAACATATCTATGTCTAACAACGGTCGGACGATGTTTGACGAACTAATTATTATTTTCTTCATGAGAAGATTCTCCCAAATTGCTCTCTAACTCACAAACTCACAAACTGACTCTCACCAAATTGCCACACATCAGAGCCACACAAAATACACTAACCCTAAGGTCCTATTTATAGTACATAGGACTTAGATTACAATAAGAATCCTAATAGGAAGTAAATACAAATCCTAATCAAATAGGTAATTAAAGGACACTAGAAATTTGAAAGTCACCACTTTCATCAAGGTTGAGGCAGGAACTTTGAGCATTGCAGCCTTGGAGAGTGAAGTTGCTCCTAAAACTGCAGTTGCCCCTGCCCCTACTGCCACCAAAGGTTTATCAGTTAGTAGTCGTTTCCAGGGAGAATCATTTGACAATTCCCCCTCACCTTTACAATTAGTAACAAGCTTTCCAACCATATCCTTGACCTCTAAAGGGACATGAGTTTTCCAGTTTTTTCTAAGACCTGCTAAGCCACTAACATCCACTACTGCCACTATAGTCTTGCACTTCTTAGTCTGGCCACGAAGGGCCTCTACTAGCAGGGCATGTGCCTTGTCTAGGGATGGGCAACGGTTATGGTGGGCGGGTAACTACAATTATTTACCCATAACCGTTTATGTTCATACACGCACGACCGTTTACCCGTTGGGTAATTGCATAAACGGTTACACTCATAACCATAACCATTTATAAACGGTTATCCATACCTATAACCGTGTACCCATTTAATCATAACCATTTACCCGTTTACTCGTTTTTGAACCCGTTTATCATTTTTTTACCCATTTACCCCATTTTCACCCGTTTACATGTTTTTTTTTAACAACTTGAAAATTACAAAAGAAAAATTTTCCGAAACTAAACACTTTTGAACACATTCAATCACAAACTATCATCACCTCGTTATAACCAAGGGTAATACCTATATAACCGTATAACCTAACAGTAAATGTTTTGATGTATTAAAAGCCATATAAAAAAAAAAAAAAAAACTCATGGACTGAATTAAAAGGCCAACTAATAGTAAATATTTTTTTTCTAAATTTACTCCTGACAGAACTTAACCAAGCCCGTTCACCATCTTTGCCTTTTTCTGTCGCATATGGGGCTTTTGGTGTTGCCTCATTTTTCACACCCACCACTGTCAGTTAGTTTTTTTTTTTTTTTTTTTTTTTTTTAATTATTATTTTTTTGTTGTTTTGTGTATGCGTGTTTGTGTCTGTGTTTTCAAAGTCCGCGAGTATTTGTAGGTTCTGTCAGGAGTAAATTTGGAAAAAAAACATTTACGCTATCAATTCCTTTTTTTTTATTTTTTTATTTTTAATAATTTCGAACATTTGCGATAATTTTTTTGTATAATTTTTACATATATTAAGTTAAATAGGTAAATGGATACCCGTATAATCGTGGATAATATCCATAACCGATGGATACCTATTATAACCGTGGATAATACCCATAACCGTCCATTTAAATTTCACAGATAAACGGTTATACCCATAACCATTTATTTGTCTAAACGGTTACCCATAACCGTAACTGTGGACTTTAAATAGGCGGGTAACCATCCAAACCCATGGGTATTTTGACAAGGGATAACTTGATATAGATCCAATTTTGTGAGCCATTAGTAGAATTAGTCCACTTCATTGAAATAGGTCCAATAATTGAGATTCCATGTATGTTTATTTATGATTTGTACCATATTTACCCCTTAGGCTTACGAATTGTAGTAAATACACAAAATTTCTTAATTATGAGATAATTTGTGGTTTAACTAATCCCTTAATTGTAGGATTAGTTATAGCCATATAATCACCTCAACCCCCAGTTCATCCCTCCTTTTTTCCTTCTTCCAAACAATTCCCTCTATCAATCCTCCTCTTTTTTGTCTCTTCTTTTCATGGGTGACATTTTTGTGTTCTTCCCTCCAAATTCGTTCCTTTAATGGAGGTATATTATATCATATTTTTATTTTTATGTTTCGCCATGTAGGTTCCCAGCATTTTTCTTCCAAACAATAGATAGTTTATTTTTGTTTTGTGGATAGATTATATCTGCTTTGTAGGTATAAAACATTTTCTTCCTATACAATAGGTAGGTAGTTACTAGATTATATCGGTCTTGTTTTCTTCATAAATAGTAGGTAGTTACTAGATAATATTTTAGTTTGAGTATTTAAATATTCAAAATTTAAAAACTGAATAAATGACAAAAAATTAAAGAATTTAAATATTTTTATATGAAGGGGCAAAATTGATATCAAAATATGTAATTGGATAACTGAACTTGATCCAAAAACTACCTAAGTTTTTGGACCTAGATCCAAAAGCCCCTTTTGACAATCCCTAACCTTGTCCTCAACTTGAAGATTAGAAAAGTCAACCTGATTTAAGTTCGGATCCCTTACTTTGTTAATGGGAAGGCAACCAGCATTGTTCATAGAAATTCTCAACCTCTCGGCTGCAATCCGAAAGGCATAGACTTCAGATATAACATTGGTATCTACAAGTTCACCTCTGTTCAAATCGTAGAGCATCTTTTGAGCATTAGATAGAGCCTTTCCCATTGTTGGGAGATCGGAAAAAATATTATGTAGATTCAAAAGAAATGGATAAATCGAGTGAGCAAACTGTCGGGCCTCATAATTGGATTGCAGCTGAATTTCTTTTGATGCCACCTCAGAAACAGAAGTAGATGGACTTAGCCTCTATATTGATAAATAAAAATACAGGGATAATAACTTAATCATCTGTGATTGTAAATCATTAGTTATGCATAACCTCATTGAATTCGACGCAGCAACTGTACCCACTTTCTATGGAAACAAACCACTTGTTCAGGCAGGAAATCTCGTTAGGAGGGGTCCCTGGCTCGAGCACACAGCTTCCGGAGGAGTTGGCACGTTGGTCGATTGTCGAGCTCCGGCTTGCCGTGATGCTGCAAGAGGAGGACAAAGTTAATTTTGAAATGTGCCTTTGTGGGGCCTAAGGTATAGACCTTGAGGCTCACAATCAAAATTAACTAAGTGCTTAGGCGTGCCACTGCCATCTCAGTATGCCAAATGTAGAACAAGTGTGTTTAAGCCGATTACTTGCGCCCCAAGTTATTATGATTTCTTGTTATCAAAGGATTGTCGTAGATGGGTTAAGTCTATATTAAGTTCTTTTCTGTGCCTTGAGATCAAGGACTTTTAGTTAGTTATCTTGTATGATTAAAGGGTGGAGGTCCGGATCTGATCAAGTCATCAGTTTAATTCACACTTAGTCTTTTCATAATAGTAAAACCACCAAATGAACCAGATCTGAGAGCTAATGGAGCTTTGAGTCATCAAAAGACTAGAAATGATTTGCATATATACTGGGGAATACATCATATCACCAGATCTATTAACTTAAAGACAAAACAAAGAGAGTCGGGCAAGATTTCACTTTGTTGGGCAAGGTTTAAACGTCTTGTGGTTTCTTCTCTTTGTAGTTACAGAGGATTGAGTACTAAAGCAGGAGCAATAGTAAACAAGTTTACACAAGAGAATCGATACTACAACATTTAGATAGGTAGCAGAGCTTTTACACTAGACAAAAGATGTATTTTTAAGGGGAGCCTAAGGCTGAAAGGGTGCAGAATCTGGACAAAGCGCTGCTTTTTGGGTGTTTGCTTGATTGAGAGGCAAGTTGTATGTTTGTTTGTTTGATTGGTTGAGTGTCCTTGTATCTGGGCCCTCTTCCTTCTTTTATAGGCAAATTAACCTGACTGCGTTGTTTCTGCTCTTGCCCAAAGGTAACTGAAGGGTAGTGAGTCATCAACATTTTTACATGTTCTACCATTCAGAAAGTGCTTTTGGGTCGAGGGGCGGTGAACTCCCATCAGTTGGCACTTCTCTTGTAAGCACCTAACCTTTGCATTAAATGGGTAGCCGTCATATTGTCTCGAGATGGACATCTGGGTTTGACTCTGGGCCTCGGGCAAAATCTCTTTTATTGAGCTCTTCTAGGCTTCCTTCACTTGAAGCCCAAAGTTAAATATTTATACCAAACACCACTAACCAACCTGGAACTTGCTCACTACTTCCAAGTTCACCTGGGGTATTCTCTGAACCAGAACATTTTACAAATGGCAATTTAAGCACCAAGAATGATGATCCAACCTCCTGAGCCACCCTCTTGGCTGCCAAAAAATGTCCATGAAAACCAACCCCAAAAATCTCTTGTAAAACCAAGCTTCCTGCAATATCTTCATACCTCTCCTTATTAACCTTCTCCAAAAAACATCGTTTGAGAACTCCTAACGATGAAGTGGGAAATGTGCTACCAAAGCCATCACAAAATACACTTCATTTAGATTGAATTTCAGTCAGAGTTGAATGGCCCATCTGGGCAACGACAGCATCAGGTCTAATCTCCCTAATTAGACAATCGGCATCCGTTGCTGACCACTCTGACAAACTTTGAGCAGAAAGTATGTAAATTACAAACTGAGTTTCAGGCTCACGAACTGCGTAAACAAATTGTTTTGTGCGTTTAGGTATTCGGAGTTTGCTCACCAACTCCTTCGATACTCTCAGAACATCGAATTTCAGTACCGAAAACGGCCAAATATTTTGTAGGTTCAAAACAAATGCAAGTGCCATTACAAGAGCGCTAACCCTTCTTAATTTTCAAGATCACCATCCTCTTAACTCAACTTAACAAGTAACACTCTTTCTTAGCCAAAACTAAGCCGAAAATCGTCAAACTCATAACCGCCATAGAAAACAACTCCACATTCTCATCTCCAAACTGAATTTCCAATTCCCACCAAACTTTCTGAGCATCCAAACAGAGCATAGCCAGAATACCCAATACACGCAGAATTCGATACGACTCGAACATACTCAGATGAGGGAATTCAATGAACATTACAGCCACATTCCAATGCAATCCAAAAACCCTAAACAGAAAAATAAAAAACATCTCAACAATAACCAGAATGAAAATGTACTTTTTCTAGAAACCGGTGGTCGAAATCACCTCCTTACAAGTACCTGATTAATTGGTCAATTTCTGTATCCAAAATTACATTCTCTCTTTGGATTCCAATCATCTGCAACGCCAGGACTTCGGAGATCAAAGCCTGCACCTGAGGCAGCTTACCGGGTTCTTTCGCACTCCATCTCTCTCGCTGAGCGAATGAAGATGGAAGCTTTTGAAATAGCCTCAGAACTCTAGTGAGTTAAAGAATCAGAACCTTTCGTAATAATATTGCGACCCATGAAATCATGTACGGCCCAAAAAGATAATTAATTTTTCAAGGGCCGAGAAACTACACATTTATTTGGGCCACAGAATAAAGCTAGTAATCAACAACCGTAAATTGTTTCGTTTAGAGTACAAATTGGAATGGAGTTTTTAATTCCTGCTACAGACAACCCTAATCTCACCCTCTCTCGCAGTAAAAAACACACCCACTGAACAAAAAAATTTAAAGTTATACGATTATCAGGTCACAATCGCAACCCCGCTTCAATCCATTCCAAACTCCAGCTCCCTCACTCTACCTCTCTTCCCCTCTCTTTCCCTCCTCAACGAGCGCAAGAACCCCTCTTTCCGGGCCCTCTTGCTCCCTATTTCCCTCGCTCAGACAAAAGATACCAACTCAACTATAAAGACAAATTCTTAGTTGTTCTTGAACCGTTCTTGGGTGCCCAGAGACAATTCTCAAGTGTCCATTGAATCACTCTTTTCGTAAGGAAAACAACTAAACATAGTCAGACTTATTCACAATCTGACAAATGTCCCTAACTTAAGCCATTTGTCGCCCCACTTTACCTGGATGTAGCCAAGTTAGCCAGAGTAGTATGCTTCCCCTTGAACTTGCACCCAATGTTCGAAATTCCCTCCCTATAGTTTAGATTAGAATATTGCTCAAATTAGAAAAGCTAGATGTAACCCCAAACTCAAGGCCCATGATTCTGGTGTAGGCATTTGTTTAAATAATATTGATTTTTTGACCATAACATCTCACCTACTGAAGCGTGTGTTTGCCTCAGTTTTAAATGGATTAACTTCCATCCCAGATTCTATGGTTCACTTAAAAAGATAATCATGTTTGAAAATTCTAGTCTTGATATTTTAATAGGTTAAAGGGGCTTTACACTAGGATTTTCAATACCTTTATGAATAAAAAGAAAGTAGTTTTGTGGAATTATTATAAAGTGAGCTTCTTCAATGGGGCATCAAAAAGTCTTACTTTATCAATCATGTTGTCTAGTGGAATTATTGTAAAATGAGCATCTTCAATGGGGACCCAAAATGAAGAGTCCCCACAGCCATATATCACCTAAAGATAATGATAGGGAGACCAAAATTTTAAACCAAATTTGCAAGTCAAATGATGTGTCATCAATATAAAATAAGCACGTTAATCAACGTTTAAGTAATAATCCAATCATTAACAACCACATCATTTAGCTTGCAATTTTGGTTTAAAAAATTTGGTTTCCTTAGCATTACCCATCACCTAAATATAGGGACAAATGGCTCTTAATGGACCGGAATAGAAGTCCTCTAATATCTCAATATACAGGAACGGATACCTCAAAAAAATCCTCAAATATGAAGACCGTATAGGAGATGTTCTTGGTACTTGATGCAGTTTATCAAGTGCAATTATTTTGCTTTCCTTAGTAATTGTGGTTCTTGGTCTTAGTTTGACTCTAAAGTACATGGTCGTACTGCAATCCCCGCATTGGATGCATAGAGAGGATTTTTACATCAGTATGGGGATCGGGTTTGTTGTTGGATTTTGGTGTGTTTAGGACCTTGTACTGTCATTAATTTGTATGAACTTTTTTTTTTTTTTTTTTAAATTGATATTTGGAAGACTTGGTACTCTTCTTCAATGAAATGTTTTCTTTGACATTATTCTTGTCTCAATGTCGACATTTTGCGCACTATTTTCTACTTTCGAGGAAGCAGCACATGAAAGATTCATGCCAACGGCTAAGGCAAATACATGTAATAATTTCAAGACATAAAATCACTAAATTAAGTCAATACATTTCCATTTGCATCGTGGAAATTTTGATTTTTTTTCATTGCGTATTGTCTCGGCTTGTAATTTACTTGTCTGTTTACATTTCTTTATAGCGTGATTGAAACGAAATGGCAAACGAACTGAAAAAGTATAATTCATATTTAACCAAAACAAAAGCAGTGGAAACATGTCAAATACAAGTATGATAATAGTGTAACACATCAAACGACGGAGAATGCTTTGATGCAGCTTATTAGGAAAATGCTTTGATGCTTTGGATTGCAGCACTTACTAAGAAGAGTGGTGGACCATCCAATTTGCTTGCTGCAAAGACTATTGTAAGTAATACTTTAGTTATTTAGTTCTTCTTGTTTGTTGATATAACAATGGCTGATGAGGTCTTAACTTTGATTTGCAACATTAGGAAAAAATTAGGCAACATGAAAATGGATCATCATCTGGTTTTCGAGGTGACGCTCTTTCATAAGTTTTTGGTGCTGAGCAAAATGGTCATGCAAGAGGAGTTGGAGGTAGTGATCCACAAGATTTATGGGTTTTTATCACAAATGATCCTTAAAATTGACCTACACCATCAAGATGGTCTCTGACATTGAAAATTGATCAATGTAGTCCTTAAAATAGGTCTCACAAATCAATATGATCATTTCACCACAATTTTGTAAAAAAATTTGTTATATGCTAATAGGGGTCTAATAATTAATTAAAAAAGTTGTCTAAATACCTTTTTGCACAATGAAATTTTTTTTTTTTCATATGGTAGGGCGTACTCCAAGAGAGATCCCTTCCATAAATTCTCAAAGGCACCTCGGTTATAACCTCATTATCTCAACGCAGATCTTACTGTTCTTTGCGTCACCAGACCACCAGAGAAGCACCGAACAAACTCTCCAAGATTAAGGTTGTGAGGATGTTGATCACCTAAATGTTAATGGTGATGTCCCAGAAGTCATTGCCAATCGATCAAGCCGTCACCAAAAGTGATCTCGATCCAGGTTCAATTCGGTGAAGGGTGTCGAAGTGTGTAAAGATGAGTGTATTGAGATTTTATTTTTAGAGAATAGATTTCGAAGGAAGTAGAGGAATGTGGATGGGGATCGGAGGTGATTGCAGGACTAGGTTTTTGGGTTGACAACTTTTTTATTAACTACTAAATTATTAAACCTATTTGAATTTTTTTTTTAATTTAATTAGACTTGTGTGACCCATTTATGTGTCACATCAGCACATAACAGAATTTTTGACAGAATTGTGACAAAATGAATACATTGATTTGAGACATTTACTTGCGGGATTACATTGATCGATTTTCAATTTCAGTGACCATTTTGATGCCGTGAGTTAATTTCAGAGACCATTTTGATGTCACAAGTCAATTTCAATGACCATTTGTGAGAAAAACGGACTTATGGGCCCATTTATGTGCCACATCAGCATTTAACAACATTTTTAATAAAATTGTGACGGAAAGACCACATTGATTTGTGACACCTATTTTCAGGGACTACATTGATTGATTTTCAATTTAGGGGATTATCTTAATGGTGAGGGGTCAATTTCAAGGACCATTTATGATAAAAACCCTTTACTAAATGGTTAACTTTTTATTTTTTATTTTGTATTTTTATCCAAGTAGTAATTTATATCTATGTCTAACAATGATGCGACGACGTTTAACAAACTAATTATTATTTATCTCATCAGAAATAATACATCAATAATCATATGTGCTTTTTGTACACAAATTATAGAAAATTTCACAAAAATAATTTAAGATATATAGAGGTTGTGAAGGGTGAAAGGGAAGTGAGGAGAATTTAAAAGAAACATAATATAAGAAGATAAGATGTGGGGCCTTGGCTTTTTGTGTAAGTGAGAGAGAGAGAGAGAGAGAGAGAGAGAGATAAATGAGGCAAGGGTGAGCAGAGGGGTTGGGTGAAAGCAAAAGAGGGGGTGAAAGGAAAAGGGAAATTTGGAAAAATAATCAAAATTTAGATCCTATATAGAATTATAGCTATAACTTTAATTTTATAATAATTATAACCCAAATTGATATGAAACTACTGAGATACCCTTAATGACTAAATACTTCCCCTTTTTTCCTAAACCACCTGAATACTCGTTGTACTCAATCTCTATCTGATTCAGCTCCGAAGGGAATTTGCGATTGAAAAGATGAGCATGTGATCATTCACTTCACACGGGTGTTTTTGCCTTTTTCTCTCCTTTCTAAAATTCAATGATTGTTGAGTTGTATTGGCTTTTCTTCCAAGTTTTTCAAATTGTTCCATCTGGGTTTTATCTCTGATTATCACTTATGGTATTGGATAGCTGTTGTACTTGCTTTTTCATCATCGTCATCTTCTTCTTCCTTTTGTCTCCAAGATTTTAATCTTTTATTAACTTATAATTTTGGGTGAGGAATTCTGATCAATTTTTCCAACTGGATGGAGAATAATTCAAGAAAAAAGGGGTTTGTGGGCAATTTTTAGGGATGATATTATGGGCCATGTGGCCATTTGGAACCCACGTGTGGGGTTGGGGGGGGGGGGGGAGCCAGGGAGAAAGCTTAATGTCGGCGAGGTAGCAGGGAGGAAGAACTGCGAGATTTAGGTAGACGGAGGCTTATGGGTGGGCGTCACTGACGAGTTCTTTCATGGTTAAGAGGAAAATAGGAAGGTTTTTTAGTCATTAAGGGTAAATTAGTAATTGTACACCAACTTTTAGTTATTTTATTTGGGATCCAAATTTCCCAAGAGGAAAAGAGGAGGGAGAGAGAGAAAAGAACTAAGAAAACAAATTTGTGATTTTTTTAATGTTTTTAAATTATTTTTTGTCTTTAATTATTGAATAAAATTATTAGATTGCTTTTAGTTAAGATTTAAAGTTTTGAAACTCTTTTTATTATCCTTTGAAGGTCGGGTTAGGATGTGACAATCCGTCTCCAATTTTACGATTTTATTAATTTTAAAAGAGTGAATTGACGGAAATGATCCTAGTGGCGAGATCATTGACTTTTGTTGACTGTCATTTCATGATGTGTACGAGCTATTATTTTATCGTATTCTCAAAGTACTTGACGGTACGAATGCGTAGGAGCAACCATAATCGAATTCGGAGTTACAATGAAGATTTTACAGAACTACGAATTCGAAAAATACTTTTGTAAAAATTACTATTTATTATTTTAAATATTTTATTCATAATTATTATATTATTATATTATTATTTTAATATTAATTGGGGGATCTTTTAAATATTTTATTAATTTATATTTGGCCTGTGGGGCCCACACATCCCCAAACTCCCCTCTTTCTTTGCCACGTTTCCTCTCTTCCACCACAAACTGGGACTCTCTCTCCTCTATATCCTCTCTCGTCTCTCTCTCACTCTAGCACTCTTCTCTTTCTATGCAGTCACTGGCATCACCTCGCCTCACCGACTCCGATGACGACTTCAAGTTCACTCTTCCTCGTGAACCAACACGACCATCATCACTTCATTCCTTTTCTCAAACCCAGGCCAAAACCCTTGAATCTCAACAGTGACAGAGACCACTGTACACTTCCTCTCCGACAAACCACCGGCGAGTTTCGATGATTCCGAGCAACCTGTTTTTGCCTCCCTTGCCTTATTTTAACGACAATTGACTCCTTAGACGTAAGTTTTGGTGGCGTTATTGCAGAAACCATCTCGGGGAAACTATTTTTCTAGTTTTCGGTGAAGTCCGCATGGTTGTAGGTCGTTTTCCACCCAACTTCGGCCACGACAAGACCTCATATTGGTATATTTCTCTTTCTTTTCTCTTAAGCTTCATTTTGGTAGGTAGAGTGTGAAAATGGTTAAGCTTTGAAGCTAATCAAAGCTGTGGAGGTTTCCTAGCCAAATCGCCAGTCTTCGACGGTTGAAGTGATAACCGAAAAAAAAAAAAAAAAAAAAAAAAAAGGGACACAGACCCGGATCCTCGAAATCGGCCCAGGTTCATTTCTGAAATTAGAATGAATATTCCCCTTGGAATATTCCGTTAACTCCTAGTTAACTTTAACAGAATATTCCTTATGAGGAAGGAATATTCCGTTAAAGTTCATTGTTGACTTTTGTTGACTTTTTTCGAAATTTTCTTGAAAACCCTCATAGACTAATTTCGACGTCCCGAGTTGTTTTTGACATCCATTTGGTGAAATTTCAAAGTTTTAACGTAGTTGACCACCGGGGCGTCTCGGTTAACTTCCAAGGTTGACCATTGTTCCGATTAAGACCTAATTGTTAGAAAAATCAGATAACCCGCTGGGTGGCGTTAGGCGAAAGACAAGGCGGGGAAAAGCGCTAGGCGAAGGCCTAAGCGAAGCAAGGCGACGTTGGGCAGGCTACAGACCAGTTGAGTTTTTGGAAAATATTGAAGCTGCAGTTATATAATTTCTCTGCCATCTAGTTAGAAAAAGCTTGCGCGGGTGGTCATTGAGAAGAAGAGAAGAAGATAATGAATAATAACTTTTAAAAATAACCTAAGGCTAAACGACATCGTCCGTTTGGTTTGTTTAAGTGAAATGCCGTAAATAATCTTTCCATTTTAACTTCAAGTGTATGGACTGGACTGGCGCACAATATAATGGGCTTGACCACCCAACTAGTAAAGTCCAAAATGAACCTAGTCAATCTATAAAGGCTTTTTAGCCAAAATGGTCTCTGAGATTTGCATAACTCCTCATTTTGGTCCCTGAGATTTCAAATCAATAGAAGTGGTCCCTGAGATTGTCCACCATCCATCATTTTGGTCATTCCGTTAAAAACTCCGTTAAGTGTCCCAGAGCTCTTGGCCGGAAGTTTGGGCAATTTTCAAAGTTTTGTAACTCAATCGTTTCTTAACCAAATTCGACCCATAATATATCAAAATGAAGATAGGAAAGTTTAGAATAAGATTATACCTATTTGGAAGCCCAATGGTTGCCGGAGATGGTCAAAAAATAGCCTCAAAGTTGACTGGTCTAAGGAAAAACTGGAAAACTAGCCGAAAACTGGGTAAACTTTAAACGTTCATAACTTCTTCAATACTCAATGAAATCAAGTGATTCAAAAACAAAAATCATACTTATCGACGAGAAAAAGAGAATGGTACCTTTTTCAATGGTTAACTCGCTGTTGTTTGGCCGGAAAACAGCTCGAAAGTGGCTGTCTTGGTCTCTAGTTAGCCACTTTCGAGTAGTTTTCCGGCCAAACCACGACGAGTTAGCTATTGAAAAATGTACCATTCTCTTTGTCTCATCTAGAAGTATGATTTTGGTTTTTTAATCACTTGATTTTGTTGATTATTGAAGAAGTTATGAACGTTTAAAGTTTACCCAGTTTCCGGTGAGTTTTCCAGTTTTCCCTCGAACCAGTCAAATTTGAGGCTATTTTCCGACCATCTCTGGCAACCATTGGGCTTCCAAATAAGTATAATCTTATTCTACACTTTCCTATCTTCATTTTGATATATTATGGGTCGAATTTGGTTGAGTTACGAAGTTTTGAAAATTGCCCAAACTTCCGGCCAAGAGCTCAGGGACACTTAACGGAGTTTTTAACGGAAGGACTAAAATGATGGATGGTGGACAATCTCAGGGAGCACTTCTATTGATTTGAAATCTTAGGGACCAAAATGAAGAGTTATGCAAATCTCAGGGATCATTTTGGCTAAAAAGCCATCTATAAATGAAAGTTGACAGTTAATTTTCTATTACTACGTACTAATTAAAGAACATTCTTTGTGCACTAAAAACTAACAAAAATGTAAGTATAGTTTTATCATGTGTAATACGTACTTATTTATAATGATAAATAACAAATTTACTTAAATCTGCATAGGCTCTGCCTAGGCACTAGGTCACAGTCCGCCAGCCGACTAGCGATTAACATTTTTTTAAAATGACACCCATTTAGCTAAGATAATTAAGTACAAAAAGAAATTCGCCATCGTATAAAATTGATATGATTTTGATGCTAATGGTGCAAATACAAGTGCATCAAACCCCGGTACTGACTAAAAACAGGATTGATATACATTGTAGCAAATATTTTTGCTCCTCCGTTTTTTTCTTTCTCTTTAAATTTGCAAAGGCATTTTCTTGTCCATATAAATTTGATGCAATTTTGTATTTTGAGAGGTAAACTACTTCCATGTGCTGATGTGCATGCTTTTGGTTGTGTTCCAGCTTGGGCATTGAGTACTTTGTGAAACTAGTGTCATAAAATTTGGATGACCAAAACCCAAAAATGTACTCTTAGTTACTTACTTGGTGACCAATAAATATATGGTCATTCATTAGTGGATTTGATATTAATTACGGACAAAAAATGGATCTCATTTTAGGTTAACACAAACCACAAATCATTCCACAATAACAAATGGATAATGTTAGGGAGACCAAATTTTTAAACCAAACTTGCTAACAAAATGACATGATTGTTAATGATTGGATTATTTGTTAAGTGTTGATTAACTTGTCTATTTTGTACTGATGACATGTCATTTGGTTTAAATGTTTGTTCTATCTAGTGTTATTCATAACAAAAAGAAATTTCTGGGTTTTTTTTGTGTGTTTTATTAAAGACACATGTCCCCATTTCCAGTTGGTGATTATTTTCTTCTCATATCAGCCTTTGGACCGTAATGAATAGTGGAATTTAACTTTGCTGCGCAACGCATATTTCTCACACATCTCAGTCTAGCAAAAGATGAGGACTCTCTATATCGTCGTCCTTTTGCATATTACCCTGAAATACATTTGAGTTTGAACCAAATTGAAGGTCCAATTCTCACAACTCTATCGCATGTCTCATATTTAACATTATTCTTGTCTCAATGTTGACATTTTGCGCACTATTTTTTACTTTTGAGGAAGCAGCTCATGAAAGATTCATGTCAAAGGCCTTACTCAAAGGCTAAGGCAAATACATGTAATAATTTCAAGACATAAAATCACTAAGTCAAGTCAATACATTTCCATTTGCATCGTGGAAATTTTGATTTTTTTTTTTTTTTGTTGCGTATTGCTTCAGTTTGTAATTTACTTGTCTGTTTACATTTCTTTATAATGTGATTGAAACGAAATGCCAAACAAACTAAAAAAGTAGAATCCATATTTAACATAAACAAAAGCACTGAAAACATGTCAAATACAAGTATGCAAATTGCAAACAATAGTGTAACACATCAAAAGACCGAGAATGCTGTGATGCATCTTTTTAGGAAAATGCTTTGATGCTTTGGATTGCAGGGGTGGTGGACCATCCAATTCGCTTGCTGCAGAGACTATTGTAAGTAATACTTCAATCATTTATTTCTTCTTGTTTGTTGATATAACAATGGCTGATGAGGTCTTAACTTTGATGTGCAACATTAGGAAAAAATGAAGCAACATGAAAATGGATTATCATCTGGTTTTCGAGGTGACTCTCTTTCCAAAGTTTCTGGCGCTGAGCAAAATGGTGGTGCAAGAGGAGTTGGAGGTGGTGTTCCTGAAATATTTTCACAACAGAAATTGTGTAATCACCAAAGGGATGAAAAGGTGCACAATTTAACTAATAGGTCTGAGCATTGACGGAATTGGTGCATCTTTTATGAAAAATAAGGTTAGTAATTTAACAACATTGGGATCACTTTGAATATTTGCGAAATTAGTTTTAGTGAACATCAAATAACGGGGTAATGATCTACCAAGCGAGGCATCTCCAAGTGAACACACATGTTGCAGTACGTTTAACTATGAGAATGAGACCATTACAGAGTTGTTATGATGTTGACATGGAGAATATGTTTAACCTGCTGGATATTGTATTTCTCTTGCAGATTGAGAAATAAGAATTTGGATTCAAGCCAATGAATTGTCCAGCATTGTTTGCTGTTTCACCATAGGGATCGTTCTTCCACGCGGGGTCAAGGGACCCACCATCATCGTGCAGGGCCAAGAGGATCCAACCATCATGTGGCAGCATGGGCCGGCTTCTTGGCTTTGAAATCATATAGAATTATCAGAGAGATGGGCTAAAGGCCCACTCCAACAACATCAATATTGTTTTTAACTTGATAATTATCACCTACACAAACCGTCAAGTGTGAGTTTTATCATGAAAGGTCAAGGTATTAGTTGGAGTGTAGTTGAGATATTTAAACTCTTTTTTTATTATAGATACGATCAATGTGAGATATTTCAACAAAGTAACTTTGGTTTTGACTGATAGGAGCATATTTAGGCGACTTACTTAGCTTGTTTTCGTGCATTTATATTGTGAATTCAGAGTTGTTTTAGTAGTTTAAGCCATTTTCGTGTGTTTTTAGGTTCATATGGCTAAGGAAGCAAAAAGATGCATTTTGGAGCATTTTGGAGCAAAATTGGACTTGGAATGGATAGCTTATGTTTGGAGCAAAAGGAATGGACGAAATTGAAGACCTAATATCAAAGGATCCTACCTATTCTAGGTCACAAAACTTGCAACCTTAAGCCATGCCGTGTGTCCCCTTAAGTTTCCCTTCCTTGCACGGCAAGGAAGGGCTTTGTTTCCTATTCTAACTACTTAAAACCACATTCCTTTTCACCCCAATCTCAACCACACCTCACATACCTTTTCCATCCCAAATCCTTGCCTAAATTCAGCATTAAATCACATTACTTTTCATTCAAACCTTTGCCGCAAGTTACCTTTCCTTTCTTCCCTTTCATTTCTGATTTCATATCTCTTTTTCCTTATGGATTTGGGGTTAAATCCTTTCCTAAACTATGTAATAAACCTTAGGATTCTTTCTCTAAAATTTCCCACCATAGCCGCACCCTACATGCATTCATTCTTCATAAATCAGCCATATGCACTTTGCCTTTCATCATTGCACCACAAATCAGCCACATGCACTTTGCCTTTCATCATTGCACCACAAATCAGCCACATGCACTCCCATTCTCTCCCAAAACCGTGCATCCCATAACCCATTCACCCTTTGCCATGCATTACTCCCTTCATTCCAGCCAATCCACACACCTTTCCAACCTAGCAGCACCCTTTAATCATTCACCCTAGCTGTCACTCCCATGCTCTCCCATTAATTAATTCAAGTCCATATCTGATTACCCTAGGGGTCTAAGTGCCTATATATACTCATATTAACCCCTAGATCAGATCACCACCTCTCATACACATTCATTCACGCCAGAAATTCATTCCCTCTCTCTAACACAGCCATACTTCACCATTCTTCATATTTTCTGCCCAAAAACACTCCTTGCCTTCCCCTACATCCATCCCTACCCTAAACACATCATTCTACATCATCCATAACCCCCAAAACTCACCAAAACCCCTTGTGCCGCAGCAACTAGAGGAGAAGAGGCTTAAACGTTCATACAATTCAAGATTGAGTTGTTGGAATTTTTAGGTGTACTTCGATTCTTGTTTTCAATGTTTACTTTGTTATTACTCTCTAAGTTTGTTGTAATCATGAGTGGCTAAACCCCTAATTAGTTAGGGGAAAGTTTGAAGCCATGAACATGTTTGAAATATGAATTGATTTCTTCCAATTGTGATTTGTTAAGTTGTGATTGCAATTCAATTATCTGTTTATTAAAAACTTGTTTTTGTATGTTGATTAGGGATGCATACTTAGTCTTCATGCATAAACTCGATGCTAGTTTATAAACGAGTTTCACCTAATCGTCACAAGTTTATAAACATGAGTAGTGAAGGTTGCTAGTCACAACCGCGTTAATTGAATTCTTGGCAAGAGTATCATGCATTCATAGTTACAATTGCCTCGTCAACACTTATAATTTTCATAGAGCATAATGATCTCTCATTGTATCTCTTCTATGCATTCATGTTGAGAACCATTGGAGAATGATTTGAATTGTCGCATGCATCATCCAATTCAATAACATAAGGAAAATTTGAGAGTTAATTAGTGCATCACGGTTAACTTGGGGTGTTGAGCATCATAGTTAATGAAAAGCAATTGGAGAATCGATTCATATACAAATGTGTCTTGTGTGGAGAATGGACCTCTAACTAATCCATCCATTATCTTGTTTTCAAGGAATTCGTTTTACAATTCTGCCTAGTTTATTAACTTGTTTTGTTATTTCAATTTTGTCAAATCAAAACCCCCCTTTACTTTCTTGTTCTTTAGTGCTTAGAATCTGTTTAGTTTATGTTTTAAAATGTTTTGAATCAAGCCATAATCTTAAATTCGTCCAAAATTGGGTTTAAGGTCAGAAACTGCCTAGTTAGTGTTTTTAGGCAGTTTTGAGTCTTTTGAACTTGTTTTGAGTCCTTTGAGTCTTTGTGAACGTTTTTAACCTTGCTTTTATGTTTTTGGGTCAGTTTAGAGGTTTTAGCAAGCCCTCCTAATCCCCGGTCTAGAACGATCCCTACTTGCATCCTTACTACAATTTGACAACAAGAGGGTTAATTTGTGTGCTTAACTATTTTCGCATCATTGACAAAAACCAAACCATATTAAACCAAACTCACGAGTAAAGAAAGAATAGGAAGGAAAAGAGAAATGAGCAAAAGAAAGACGTTTCTTTGCACGTAGAAAATAAATGAAAAAAGTTCAAATTGTTGAAAAGTCTGGTGGGTAATGAATACCCACAGTTCATTAGCAGAAATCTTCAGCATGGGCAGAAGTTTTCAATGCCCATGCAAAGTGAAAGTTGAATATATAAATACAATGAGATTGCATTGTCAAAGGAAATGTCGTAAACTTCAATATGCAGTTAATACATCAGTTTGGAGTTGCTCTATAAATAGAGCACTTCGTATGTTTTCAAGTTACAGAAAATATAAAAAGAAGAGAACGAGAGAAAAATATCAGTAACATTATCTATTCCTCTGTCTCTATTTGTTATCCTCTTGTGCTATATTTTAGTGTGACATATTACATCTACCTCGCACCTACCATTAAAAAGGTTATCTCTTAAACTTTGAGCTATTTATAACACGTTATCAGCACGAGTCTCTAAATATAATTATTCTCTCATCTCTCTTCGCCGAACGAATGAAAAAAAAGAAAAAATGTTTCCCCTAAGGTTTTTACTGTTCATCTTCTTCCTCTGCCTCAACTGCGCGATGTACCCTCGCGACGAACTGTTTGCTCCATGCCTGCTCTTAGTTCTCAATCTAACGGTTACATACATCTTTGATTACTTGTTTGGTGTAGAGATTGATTACTAACCCAATATTTATTTATGTTAATTTTACTGCAATCCAAGATGGTGCGGTACAATCGCCCATCTTGAACTGCAAATTTATTCTTACTGCGATCCAAGACGGTGCGGTATCATCGCCTATCTCGGACTGCAGATTTAATTTTACTGCAAATTTTAGGTGGAGCGGTATAATCGCCCACCCTACCCTGCATATATAAATTTACCTGCTGTTTAATTTCATTGCAATTTTAGGTGGTGCGGTATAATCGCCCGCACTGCTCTGCAGATTTAATTTTCCTGCTACTTGAGTGGTGCGGAATAATCGCCCATTCTATATTACATTATTTCAATGAGAATGGTGCGGTACAATCGCCCTCCTCATTCACCCTGAAAATCTCGAGCCAGAAGTTTCGAGTGCTTATCATTTTGGCCTGAAGATCAAAATGAAAAATTTGTAAGAACCAGAAGTTCTAACATCATATTCCTCCAGGAATACATATTATTGCAAGTTCTTACACATCTCATTTTCTTTCAGAAAAGAAAATGGCGAACTTGGCGAAGCTTGAATTTGCTGCCCTGGATATTACCGGGAAGAATTACCTGACCTGGGTACTGGATACCAAGATCCATCTGGAAGCAGGGAATCTTAGAGATACCATCAGGGAAGAGAGCAGCTCATCCTCTCAAGATCGGGCAACGGCCATGATTTTCATTCGACGACATCTTTTAAAGAGCGAGTACTTAACGGTTGAAGATCCGTTAGCTCTCTGGAATGCCTTGAGAAACAGATACAATCACCAGACAACGATGATTCTTCCAAGGGCCCACTATGAGTGGACTCATCTGAGGATCTAAGACTTCAAGTCAGTGGCAGAGTACAATTCTGCATTGTTCAGAATTACCTTTCAGATGAAGCTCTGTGGGGATATTATTACTGAGGAACATATGCTGGAAAAGACTCTCAGCACATTTCATGCCTCCAACGTGCTCCTACAGCAGCAGTATAGAGTGCAAGGCTACACTGAGTACAACCAACTGATATCTGTGCTCTTAGTAGCTAAGCAGAATAATGAGCTCCTGATGAAAAACCATCATTCCCGACCTACTGGATCTGCACCATTCCGAGAAGTGAATGCTGCTTCCCTCAAAGTGAACGCCACATCCTCTGGTGGTGATAATCATAAACGAGGACGTGGCCACAAGCGAGGTCGATGGAATAGGAAAGGCAAGAACCATGGAGTTCAGTTTCACAACCAGGTTCCGAGGCATAATTCAGGCCCGAGCTTCAAAAATGCGAATCGCCACAAAGGCAAAGCTCATATGAACCATGCTCCTAGAAACTCTGAAGGAGCCTGCCATAGGTGTGGTGGCAATGGGCATTGGGCGCCTACTTGTCGTACCCCAAAACATCTAGTGGATATGTATCAAGCCTCCCTCAAGGAGAAGGGTGTCGAGACCAATTTTCTCGACCAGGCTAGACCAATGGATATACCTGATCCAGTGTTTGACTTATCAGGGCAGTTGAACACAACTCATCTAGATGTTCCAGACTTCATTGTGGAAAGGGGAAATGAAGTATACCGGTCCGATTGAATCATTAATGTACTTTTATTATGCTGAACTTGTAGTATTTCAGATTCAATAAAAGTGGCATGTAAATTTTCTTGTTATAACTTGCTTTTAACTCTGATTCTCTTACTCAGAGAGCATGGATAAAAACTGTGGTTATTCTCAGAACATGAGAAATGGCGGAGATATTTGTCTTGCAGACAGTGCAACCACACATACAATACTTCGTGATCGAAAGTATTTCTCAAGCTTAATACCTACAAGAGTAGGGGTAACAACAATATCAGGACCTTCAGATGTAATTCAAGGTTCAGGAAAGCCCAGATTATGTTACCAAATGGAACAATATTGTCCATACAGAATGCATTGTATATTACTTGATCTACTTGAAATTTGTTAAGTTTCAAAGACATACGTTTAAATGGATACCACATTGAAACAAAAGTGAAGAAAATGTGGAGTATCTATGCATTACCTCCAATGATACCCAGAAGCGTATATTGGAGAAGTTGCGTGGTATGTCGAGTGGATTGTATTATACATACATAAGGACAATTGAATCACATACTGTCATGAACCAGAAGTTCATTGATTCAAAAGTTTACATGCTTTGGCATGACCGTCTGGGTCATCCAGGATCTACCATGATGCGTAGGATCATTACCAACTCTAATGGACATCCATTAATGAGCAGACACATTGCTGCCTCAAATGATAACCCTTGCAAAGCTTGTTCTCAAGGGAAGTTGGTAATTAGACCATCACAACTAAAGGTTGATGCTGAATCCCCATCATTTCTGCAAAGAATTCAAGGGGATATTTGTGGGCCTATTCAACCATCATGTGGACCATTTCGATATTTTATGGTTTTGGTTGATGCATCTACCCGATGGTCACATGTTTGTCTCTTGTCTACTCGGAATGTAGCCTTTGCGAGACTTCTTGCTCAAATAATTAAGTTACGAGCACAGTTCCCAGATTATCCCATTAAGTCAATCCGACTTGATAATGCTGGTGAATTTACGTCTCAAACCTTTGATGATTATTGCATGACATTGGGCATTGATGTTGAACACCATGTTCCTCATGTCCATACTCAAAATGGTTTAGCAGAAGCATTGATCAAGCGGCTTCAGTTAATAGCTCGCACTCTGCTTATGAAAACCAAATTACCAGTCTCTGCATGGGGACATGCCATCTTACATGCTGCATCATTGGTTCGATTGAGACCTATAGCCAACCATCAATACTCTTCAGTACAACTCGTGTTTGGACATCAGCCAAACATTTCACATTTACGAGTTTTTGGTTGTGCTGTTTATGTGCCTATTGCACCGCCGCAACGCACTAAAATGGGACCTCAGCGTAGACTGGGAATTTACGTGGGTTTTGATTCACCATCTATCATTAGATATTTGGAACCCTTGACAGGTGATATGTTTACAGCTCGTTTTGCTGATTGTCACTTTGATGAGACAATTTTCCCGTCGTTAGGGGGAGAAAAGACCGTTCCAGAACAGAAAGAGCTGACATGGGTTGTTCCCACCTTGTTTCATTTTGATCCTCGTAACATTCAATGTGAAAATGAAGTGAGAAGGATCGTTCATCTTCAAAGCATTGCCAATCAAATGCCAGATGCATTTAATGATGCTATGAAAGTGACAAAATCACATATACCAGCTGCAAATGCACCTGCAAGAATTGATGTCCCTGTTGGACAAAATAAAGTGGCAGCGAATGATTCATCTGGTGCACGCCTGAAGCGTGGTAGACCCCAAGGTTCAAAAGATTCAGCCCCTCGAAAGAGAAAGTCGAGGGCACAACTGAATCCAAATGAAGTCATTCAGGAAGAGAAAATGAATGATACATCCACAATTCATGATTCTGGACTTCCAGAAAAAGAAAATGTCCTTGATGAGACATATGTCCCTGAAGAGACAGAAGTACATGAAAGCAAAGAAATCTCCATAAACTATGCATGTACAAATGAATTGTGGGATCGGAATGAAATAATCATCGATGATATGTTTGCATTCGCAGTAGCCACTGAAATCATCTTAAGTGATGATATTGAGCCCCGCCCTGTTGATGAATGCAAACAAAGACAGGATTGGCCTAAGTGGAAAGATGCAATCCAGGCAGAATTAAATTCCTTGGAAAGGCGAAATGTTTTTGGACCAGTAGTCCAAACCCCGCCTAGTGTAAACCCCGTGGGTTACAAATGGGTATTCACAAGGAAACACATTGAGAAAAACGAGATCTTAAGATACAAAGCACGACTCGTTGCACAAGGCTTTTCTCAAAGACCTGGAATTGATTATGAGGAGACATACTCTCCTGTAATGGACGCAATTACGTTTCGTTACTTAATAAGTTTAGTGGTTTCAGAAAGACTTGACATGCGACTTATGGATGTCATCACTGCGTATCTATATGGAGAATTAGATACTGACATCTATATGAAAGTCCCAGAAGGACTTAAGTTGCCTGAAACAAGTAACAAACCACGAGGTATGCTCTCGATCAAATTAAGGCGATCATTGTATGGTCTGAAACAATCTGGACGAATGTGGTATAATCGTCTCAGTGAGTATTTGATCAAAGAAGGGTATATCAACAATGTTATTTGCCCTTGTGTGTTCATTAAGAAATCCAATTCTGGATTCGCTATAGTGGCAGTATATGTTGATGATATGAATCTAGTTGGAACTCCTGAAGAGCTCAATAAAACTGCTGAATATCTGAAAAGCGAATTTGAAATGAAAGACCTTGGAAAACAAAATATTGTCTCGGCCTGCAGATCGAGCATTGTGCTAGTGGAATTTTGGTCCACCAATCAGCTTACATTGAAAAAATTCTGAAGCGATTTGGTATGGACAAGGCTTATCCACTCAGCACGCCAATGGTCGTTCGTTCTTTGGACATTAAGAAAGATCCATTCCGTCCAAAAGAAGATGATGAACTGGTCCTTGGTCCAGAAGTACCATATCTGAGTGCAGTAGGTGCTTTGTTGTATTTAGCACAATGTACTAGACCAGATATAGTTTTTTCAGTTAACTTGTTAGCAAGGTATAGCTCTGCTCCAACAATTCGCCATTGGAAGGGTATCAAAGATGTATTGCGATACCTTCGTGGGACAACAGACATGGGTCTCTTCTACTCAAAGAACTCCACAAATGATAAGGCCTTGTTGGATATGCAGATGTTGGTTTCCTCTCTGATCCGCATAAAGCCCGCTCACAAACTGGATATGTGTTTAAGAATGGAGATACAGCAATCTCATGGCGCTCAACCAAGCAAACATTAGTTGCTACATCTTCAAATCATTCAGAAATACTTGCTTTACATGAAGCAAGTCGTGAATGTTCTTGGTTAAGATCAATGATCCATCATATCCGGAATTCATGTGGTCTAACTTCGAAGACAGACAATCCAACTGTCATCCATGAAGATAATGCAGCCTGTGTTGCCCAAATGAAGGAAGGATTCATCAAGGGCGATAAGACTAAACACATATCTCCAAAGTTTTTTAGTGCACATGAGCTTCAGAAGGCTAAAGTTATTGAAGTCAGACAAATCCGTTCGAATGAAAATCTGGCAGACTTGTTCACCAAATCTCTACCAAAGTGCACATTTCAGAAGTTAGTGCAAAGCATCGGATTACGTCGACTTACCAAACAGCTAAATTTGGAGAATGCGGAATCAAGGGGAGATACATATCAGGGGGAGCATCCATGATACATGCTTGTTGTACTCTTTTTCCTTCGATTAGGATTTTTTCCACTGGGTTTTTCCTATCAAGGTTTTAACGAGGCAACATAAGCATACTTGACACTATATCAACGATCCAGGAAAGTTGTACTCTTTTTCCTTCGCTATGGTTTTTTCCCACTGGGTTTTTCCAAGCAAGGTTTTAACGAGGCAACTCATGTTGATATGTGGGCATCCAAGGGGGAGTGTTGAAAAGTCTAGTGGGTAATGAATGCCCACAGTTCATTAGCAGAAATCTTCAGCATGGGCAGAAGTTTTCAATGCCCATGCAAAGTGAAAGTTGAATATATAAATACAATGAGATTGCATTGTCAAAGGAAGTGTCGTAAACTTCAATATGCAGTTAGTGCATTAGTTTGGAGTTGCTCTATAAATAGAGCACTCCGTATGTTTTCAAGTTACAGAAAATATAAGAAGAAGAGAATGAGAGAAATATATCAGTAACATCATCTATTCCTCTGTCTCTATTTGTTATCCTCTTGTGCTATATTTTAGTGTGACATATTACATCTACCTCGCACCTACCATTAAAAAGGTTATCTCTTAAACTTTGAGCTATTTATAACACAAATTTATTTTGGTCGCATCTTCTGGTTCTAATGGCTGATATTTTCCACATAGGTCTTATGAAAGTTTGCCCGGTCACACAGGTCAAGTTAATAGATTTGTTACTTATGAAAAGACAACATCACACGCTAAACTATATAATCAATGCTCGAACCCACTTAGATTTTATTCTCTGCTTGTCAAAAAAGGAAAACCAAAGTTGATCATGATCCGGAAGTCTAGGATTGGTTTTTGGTGCGTGCTTGCTACATTTTTGGCGGGTTTTTATGACTTTGCCAAGAAAAGAAACAGAAACATTTGAAAATCAGTTGCATATGTTTTGCTCATACATGCATGGGGATGGGGATTTGGATTGGGATTGTGGGGCCGGGTCTGGGTCGGTTCACCCTCACCCGGTTTATTTACAACTAGCCTTTCTGCACGCGCAGGAGGCTTTTTCTTTTAATCATAGGTGCTACGCGGCCCTATAGATCTTGTACGTATATATTTTTCGTGTTCAACAGGGTTTGATAATAGGCAAGGTGACGAGTTGAACTTTGTAGTTGTTGCGATTCATTTATTAATTGTTGTTTTTGTCTCTGACTGGCGCTACGCGCCTGTATAGATCTTGTACATATAAATTTTTCGTGTTCAACTGGGTTTGATAATAGGCAAGGCCACGGGTTGAACCTTGTAGTCTCTGTAATTCATTTATTAATTGTTGTTTTTGTCTCTGACGGGCGCTATGCACCCCTATAGATCTTGTATATATACATTTTTCGTGTTCAATTGGGTTTGATAATAGGCAAGGCCACAAGTTGAACCTTGTAGTCGCTGTGATTGATTTATTAATTGTCGCTTTTATCTCTGTTTGTTTGTCCCAATAGAGATTGGTCATTGTCGGCCTATATCAATAAATTGTAAAAGAGAAGAATAAAAATCAGATTAGATTCGCAACAAAGATGCATATTGCAAAGGTAGCTAAGAGTCTTGTTAGTCCATCAAACTAAAAGCAGGCAGTTTGGTTTTTTTTTTTTTGGGTACCGTGATAGGTTTTTAGCGAACAACCTTTTGGCCAAAATCATGAAGAAAAATGTACAACCACTGCAGAACCAAATGCAATCTCATATGAGATTTGATTTTGGATATAATAGTAGTAAAAAAAACACTTTACGCGACGTAGATATTTTCGTCACGCAAAGTCAAAAATCGTTGCCTAAGGGTTTGCGCGACGCAACCTTTGTCGCGTGTTAATTGTCGCGCAAAGTCTGAGACGCTAGGGTTTGCGCGACGACCCACGGCGTGCGTCACGGAAAGTGGGTTTGCACGACGGAGGCCATGTGTTGTGCAAAGCGGGTTTGCGCGACCCACTTTGTGCGTCACGCAAACCCGCTTTGCGCGACCAACGACGTGCGTCGTGCAAACCAGCTTTGCACGACGCATGGCCTCCGTCACGCAAACCCACTTTGCTTGACGTACGCATGCATCACGCAAAGTGGGTTTGCGCGACGGATCCATGCGTCGTGCAAAGTGATTGGTCGCGCAAAGTGGGGAGTAGTTTTGGTCAAACTTTTTTTTTTTTTTTTTTTTTTAATTTTTGATAAATATTGTAATTAAATTCAAAAGAATAATTAATTAACCAAGCAAAAGTATTTAATTATAAAATATATGAAAATGTACATACAAGATCTGAACAAAAAAAGAAAAAACTACAAGTGAACTAGGTTTAATACATCAAGCTACTAGGTATCGACAGGGCGAGGTGGCCGCCGTGCATTGAGCTGCTCAACCGACACTGATGACGTCGATGATACGGGCACCTGGGATGCCGTAGGAGTGGCCTCAGCAAAGGGTGTAGGCTCCCTAATCAATGGAGCACTCACGGCTGGAGCAGTACATGCTGATAATGTGGGAGGTGCATTGGTCACACTCCGACGACGAGTGATCAACTGCGACATCTATACACTTATTCAACCATAAAAATATAACATTAGAAATTAATCCTACAACATTTTTCTTAAATGCAACAGATAATGTTGTGGGTTTTATGACAAGGTAAATTGCTTATCTGTTAATATATATGATATAATATACCATATAGGGAATGCTCATCTAAGCCATATACCATGTGACCTCATACATGGATACTCCTATACAATTTTACCTTTGAATTAGAGATTCGTCTGTTGTACGCTTGTATGTTGACCTAAGAACTAGACATTCATAGCTAGTTTGATTACATACATAAAACAACAGTGAACATGAATAACATTATGATACCTATAATTGAAGTTCTTCACAACAAAGTATAGCTTATTGGCTAAAATAGTCCACCTGCATCCGTGCTCGCATCACGTTCCTAGTACTGAGATGACTGTGATTCCTTAATCATGGAACAATAAACCCCATTGCATATATATTCTGAACTCAATCATGTTTTCAATAATGATTCTTTTGAGTCAACATTTAGTTAAATTACACAAATCATTCATTTCTATTTCTAAATGAAGCCTTACGTTCACAACAATTAGGAACATCTGACAACTTATTGGATCAATAGCTCTAACACTAAAGTTGCAGAGAAGAAAGCTTTCTACTTTTTTTTTTTAATTCGTTTTTATATTTCAAAACGACAACTCTCTTTCTAGATTATGCAAATACTAAAAGCATAAAACATGGCCAGAAGAAGTTGCTGCAGTTCCAACAAGGCAGTATTCACAGTGTGAAACTGTGTGTGTATGGGAAAGAGGGCAGGTGTTCGTGTTCACGCTTGAGATAGAGAGAGACAGAGCAAAAAAAAGTCCAAACTTTATATTTCAAAATGACAACTCTCTTTCTAGATTATGCAAATACTAAAAGCATAAAACATGGCTAGAAGAAGTTGCTGCAGTTCCAACAAGGCAGTATTCAAAGTGTGAAACTGTGTGTGTATGGGAAAGAGGGCAGGTGTTCGTGTTCACGCTTGAGATAGAAAGAGACAGAGCAAAAAAAAGTCCAAACTTAAGACAACCAATCAAACTTAAAAGAAACCAACTTCTACAAAGGAAATATTAATGAATTTCCATGAGTCATGCTTTCGGGGAAAGGGTAAAAACATTAAGCTGTCTAGATGAAAGCTTGATTAGTTAAAGTGACCAGAAATTCATAACTAGTTTAGTGAGTACCACCAATTAGTGATAATAACATATACACCGTAAACCATTAGAAGCAGATGCGCCTCTAACCAAAGGAAGACCAGTTATATGATAAAACAAAGACTAGGAAGCCGATCAAGAATAACAACAACAGCCATCGTTTCAGCAGCGACAATAGTAAAAGTATCGTCCATTTTTCCTTTTCGTCTACAATATGGGATTAACTAATGAAATTTAATTTAAAAAAAAACGCTTAAATTACATAGTATTTACCTGCTGGTAAAGCAATGTGAAGTGCTTTGCAAGTCGAACTGCAAATTCCTGCACTGAAAGTTCTTCTTTACATTCCTTTGCCTTTATATACCTGTGTTGCAACTAGGTTAAATCCCAAAGGCGAATAGCAATCAAAATGATGGAAACATAGCAGATTTCCAGTACTGGGAAAGCTAACAAACATAGATGTCTAATTGTCTACATACATTTGTTTTTTTTGTGACAGTAGGACATTGTATTTCGTATCATTGTGTTAACTGGAACTTGAGTCCATAAGCAGTCACGTTAGTTGTTAAGTTCTTTAATCACTCCTGCATTCTTTTCCTTTATGCGTCTTCTATTTTTATCGATTGAACTGAGGAACCAATTTCTTCACCCGCAGTTTCAACCGATATTTTTGCCATTTGGTGCAAAAATATGAACTTGTAAGTAGTAAGATTTCAATAGCTCTAAACTTTTTCAGTACCAAAAATATGAACTTGTAAGAATACGAAATTTGTGAAGAAGCAGAGAAAAAAACCAGAAAACCAACACCATAGCAGACCAACCCACCACCCTAAAATTCAATTTAACACTAAAACCCTAACTTTCCTAACCCAATTTCTAATTTAATTTCCCAAATTGAATCTAATTACAATACCAAAATCTTCAAATTAAGGCATTAAAGCTTGATTCTGAACTTAGAAAGAAGAAAAATAAAGAATTAAGCTTGATTCTGACCTGGTTCTATACTTGTTGTGCAGTCGGGAGAGGATGAGAAGAGGATGAGGATGAAGGATGAGGCGGAAGTTGATATGAGTGAGAGGGAAGAGAGAGACCGAGTGAGCGAGAGGGAGAGAGAGGGTGATTCTCCTGCATGAGAGGATGGGGGAGACCGAGTGAGCGAGAGGGAAAGAGAGGGTGATTTGATCACCTGCGTGAGAGGATGAAGGAGACCGAGTGAGAAGAGAGAGTTCGGGTTTATCATAGATAGCGAAAATTTAAACAAAGCGCCTATTTTTAGCAAGTGTGCCGCCAAAATTATCACACACAGCGTGACGCAGATTTATCTTTCGACGTCGCGCAAGGTTTTTTTTTTTTTTTTTTTAATTATTATAAAATGTACTGAAAATGTGGCTTTATTACTTTCAAATTCAATTTTTTTTTACATAAAACCCACAATAATATATTTTTATAACAACTACAATAAATTTAAAGGTATTTAATATATATACATAATTTTTAATTTCTTAAGTGTTATACGTAAAAAATAAATAAATTTAAATCTACTTAATATATATATATATATATATATACACCATTGAAATTGATGGGATACGCATTGTACGAAACTAGTTTGAGCGATCCAACCATCAAACTTGTTTGTATATACTTCGAGATCGCATACGCCAAAAATTGCCAAAAACAAACATTCAGAGATCAAGTAACGGGACAAAACTTTGCGATTGTTATAAATGAAAAATCACGATTTAACGGTAGTTTTAACTCTGATTTTGATGATTTTTTTACAGCTACACTCCTTGATCATATATGAATACAATGAACTAATTTGATCGTCAATTTAGAATATTTACACAAGTGGATACCACAAAATCTTTATGTTAAACCTAATGAAAGTATAAATAAACTCTAAGTGTTAGTAAATCTATCATTTTGATGGGATACACATTCTACGAAACTAATTTCAACGATCCAACCATCAAACTTATTTGTATATGCTTCAAAATCGCATAAGCAAAAAAAACATTCAAAGGTCAAGTAACGAGAAAAAAAATTTCGATGGTTATAAACGAAAATTCACGATTTAACGGTAGTTTTAACTCTGATTTTGATGATTTTTTACAGCTACACTCCTTCATTCTATATAAATACAATGAACTAATTCGATCATCAATTTAAAATATTTACACTAGTGGATACCACAAAATCTTTATGTTATACTTAATGAAAGTACAAATAAACTCTAATTGTTAGTGAATCTATCGTTTTGATAGGATACGCATTCTACGAAGCTAATTTCAACCATCAAACTTGTTTGTATATGCTTCGAGATCACATACGCAAAAAATTGCAAAAAAAAAAAAACATTCAGAGGTCGAGTAACAGGACAAAACTTTTCGACGGTTATAAACGAAAAATCACGATTTAACGGTAGTTTTAACTCCGATTTTGATGATTTTTTACTACTACACTCCTGGATCTTATATGAATACAATGAACTAATTTGATAGTTAATTTAAAATATTTATACAAGTGGATACCACAAAATCTTATGTTATACTTAATGAAAGTACAAATAAACTTCAAGTGTTAGTGAATTTATTGTTTTAATGGGATACGCATTGTATGAAACTAGTTTCAACGATCCAACCGTCAAACTTGTTTACATATGCTTCGAGATCGCATACGCCAAAAATTGCAAAAAACAAACATGCAGAGATCAAGTAACGCGATAAAACTTTTTGACGGATATAAACGAAAAATCACGATTTAATGATAGTTTTAACTCCGATTATGATAATTTTTTTATAGCTACACTCTTTAAACATATATGAATACAATGAACTAATTCGATCGTCAATTTAAAACATTTACACAAGTGGATACCACAAAAGAAAAAGGCAATGCAAGAACCCCAAAAGAAAAACAAAAGGAAACAAATTAAAAAATTAAAAAAAAAAACTTTGCGCGACGCAGTTGTCCCTATATCGCGCAAAAGGGTTTTTTTTTTTTTTTTTTTCCTTCCTTATGAGTACAAAATAAATAAATTAAAATCCACTTAGTAAATATATATACCATTGAACGTGATGGGAAACGCATTGTAAGAAACTATTTTAAAAGATTCAACCATCAAACTTGTTTGCATATACTTCGAGATTGCATACGCCAAAAATTACAAAAAACAAACATGCAGAAATCAAGTAACAGGATAAAACTTTTTGACGGATATAAATGAAAAATCACGATTTAACAGTAGTTTTAACTCCAATTTTGATAATTTTTTACAATTACACTCTTTAAACCTATATGAACACAATGAACTAATTTGATCACCAAGTTAAAACATTTACACAAGTGGATACCACAAAAGAAAAAGGCAATGCAAGAACCCCAAAAGAAAAGGAAAAGGAACAAAAAAAAAAAAAAAAAAAAAAAAAAAAAAAAAAAAAAAACACTTTGCGCGACGCAGTTGTACCTGCGTCGTGCAAAGTTGGGAAAAAAACGATTAATCTTTCTGATTTGGTGCCAAAACTTTGCGCGACATAGGTGCACCTACGTCGCGCAAAACAGTTTTGCGCGATGTCGACCTTCGTCGTGCAAAGTGTCGTGGCGCAAAGGACGTTTGCGTGATGTTTTGTTTTTGTCGTCGCGCAAACAGACTTTGAGCGACGAAATTTGATGCGTCGCGCAAGTTTCGGTCGTGCAAACATGTTTTTCTACTAGAAATAGCCAAGTTGCCATTACTTTTACGTTTCCCTGGATGAATTGCATTCATTATTAATTTTGAATACAATCCTAGGACGTTTTGTTGAGAGGAACCTTAGAGAGAGCTCGTTTAGATTAAAATTAGTTGTAACTATTGGAGATTAAAAGTAATGGCTGGATTAATAACTTGGCTATTACACAGAGCATCTAATCTTATAGGTTGAAAGAAATAAGATAAAGCAAAAGGAAACTAACATGAAATGGGTTTTCTTGCAAAAGAAAACTAACATGAAACCAACTTCTTTCGTATTTTCCCTGTGAAACCAACTTCTTTCGTATTTGTCTTCCCTCCTCTTCCGCTATTTATCTTCCTTCTTCTTTCGTATTTTCCCTGTGAAACCAACTTCAAAACTAATTATACAAATGACAAAGCTTCAAACTTTTAATTACCCAAAAACCGAAAATGAAAATTTGTCCTAAATTAATTAGAATAAACTCAAGAGCAGGAGGAACATAGACAACCTTTTGAATTAATCTAGAGATATACACACCAAAAACATAAGTATAACAGGAGGAAAAATATTGAGATTGAGAATTGAGGATAAAGGATGTAGATTGAGAGTTGTACCAAGGAAGTCTATCTGTCTTTCTGTTTTATCCGCCGTCTTGCCTTCGTTCTCTTCTCCTGGTTTTGCTCTTTGTATACCAGATTGAGAAATAAAAGATTAAGATGGACCGGAAATTAAAAGAAGATGATCAGTAAAAGCTTTTGATTAATGGAAGGCATTTTGATAGACGTCCATCGTTTTTTCCCCTTGATTTGCTCCTCATGACCTTTTTGTTTCCGGCTAGATTGCAGAAAGATTAGACCGAGGAGAAAGGTTTAGATTGAGAAATGAGAATAAAAGATTAAGATTGAAAGTTGAGAAGTTGTACCGTGGAAGACTTTTTGCTATTTGTTTATCCCTCCGCCTCGCCCTCATTCTCCTTCTCATTGATTTTTGCACAACTACAAACAAACTGCCGGTGTGCAGTTAATGAATGTGAGAAACTGGCGTGTGGGCAGTTGACGGATCATCACGGTAAAGCACGATCTCGTTATTTGCAGGACGTTGGGTGTTGGAGTGTTCTGTGTTAACTGCCAAAGCACGATGGGGAATGAATATCTCCTCAGTTCACGTCTTTCTTTTTTTTTTTTTTTTAAATGAAACGAATTTTAAAATTTGACCTTATTTTACATAATTGCCCTTGCATTTTTTTCATGTATCAAATTCAGTTAGCTTGTTCGACAAAAAAAAAAAAAAAAAAAATCAGTTAGCTTGAAAATTTTTTGTTTTAGGGGCTTTTCAATCCAATTATTTTTGGTACAATCTTGAGACACCAAAATATGCTTCTGGCTTTAATATTAAAGATGTGACGCATATTCACGTGCAATCTTTCTCGACTGGGGTTACATGTTGTGTGAGAGCACTACCATTCAAAATTTCTACTAACTTGCATGATTGAACAAAAAAATTCGACACATTTTGACTTTTCAAAATTAGACTTAACAGGTGCAAAGACGAAGCATTCTTGATTAATTGTGTTTCTGCCTCTTGATCTTGATTGTAATTGTTTCTAAGATGGAAGAATTATTGTGCTTTTGCCAATATTCTAAAAGACATTAGGCACTAATCAGGCAACGGGCGAATTTAAGTAAATTTATTAATATTATTAGCGTATGAACAAGTGCATGCTTATATTTCAAAAATAAATAATTATATTGAGATAAATAAATTACAAAATAAAATGACATATAGATTATATTAGAACATAATGAAAACATGGGGAACAAGCATATAATGTGTGTTCATCTAAGTATTCAACAAAGCTCTTACAATTTGTTGGACAAATAAAATGAAAAACGAAAATTATCTATTTTTTGTTTAATGAGAGTCGTTGTGGAGCCAAAAATAATCAAGAGGCGACACGTAGATTTTGGGCAAAAATAACAAAATTACCCTTGAGGAGCACCGGAATTCATACTCGTGAGCAGTGGACAAACATTCCACAATCAAGTCAAAAGTGCTCAAAATAGGTAACAAATTCAAAGTTATTTCATCCATCCTCATCCTATATTTTCCACAAGATAATTATTTCATAACCTCCAAAATATCATTCCAAAAATGTGTTAATTGGCTAATTAATGGATTAATTACCTAATTAATCCATTAATTGCCAAATAGCTCACACATTAAACCACCAAATGCACACAAAAAGCATCCCAAAGGCCGGCCACCTTTTCTCCAAAGGGGACCAGCCATGCCCTATAAATATTACCTACTTTTCTCTAAAAACCTAAGTCCACACTCTTGCAAAACTCCAAAAACTCTCTAAACACTTTTCTCTCTAAATTCTAACTTTGGCATCGGAGGTCCTTCGGCCAAAGCCCCCCCCCAAACAAAAATTCATCGTGGGCGCGTGAGGCTCTTGGCCTTGACCCTAAGGTGT
Source organism: Pyrus ussuriensis x Pyrus communis (assembly GCA_008932095.1). Taxonomy (NCBI): domain Eukaryota; kingdom Viridiplantae; phylum Streptophyta; class Magnoliopsida; order Rosales; family Rosaceae; genus Pyrus; species Pyrus ussuriensis x Pyrus communis. The sequence goes on from SMOL01000283.1 coordinate 117,915, forward strand.
TAATTGTTTTGTAGGTGCAATTTTGTCCAAGAAGGAGGGGGAAATTTGCATCCACAAATTGGTGCTTTCAATGAGAGTTAAAGTACACACTCGTAGAAGACTCTCGCATAAAATGTTTTTCTCTATTTTTTCTTGTCCATTTGTATATTTTTCGTACGTTCTTATTATTAGAATTTTTTATTTGCAAAGATTCTTTGATAAAACGTAAAAGAGAAAAACAATGGCTAGAAATTTAGAAAATTCCACAAGTGAAAATTCCAATATTCAAGAAATGGGACCGTGGCGATCCACGAGGCTAAATGTGATCATAAGTGGATTGGCACCACCGCTACGGGGCTCTACCATGGCAACCACCACAGTGGCCACCACGGGCCAAGCCGTGCCATCTAAGTAAGCCCAAGCCATGCCATCCAAGGCCCACGGCACCAAAACCACGGCCCAAGCCATGTCACTCCAAGCCCAACACATTGCTAAGCCGAGCCCTAGCCTCGCACCCACGTACGCCACACGCCGAGAAGCCTGCTCTCGTGGCCCAGCCTGCTTCCGTCGAGCAGCCTGCTCTCGTGGTCCAGCCTATTCCCATGGGCCAACCTGTTTCGGCCGACCAGATTGCTCTCGTGGCCCAGCCTGCTTTTGCCAAGCAGCCTACTCCCGTGGCCCAACCTGCTCCCGCGGCCCAGTCTGCTCTCGTGGCCTTCAAAGCAGCCTAAATTGATCCAAGATTTGTTCGACCGTCTCGACTCCAAATTTTCGGACCAACGATCGAACTAGGAGCATTTTCACCACATTCTTTTGCGGATTTAACATTTCCTAACTCAAATCTTGCGCCCGGAGTCTACCATACTTCCACAGCTCAAGGAGACGCATTTCTTCCAAGATATTCCAACCCAAATGGAGAACAACATTTGTCTCAACAAGTTATAGAGTTGATAAGCGCCCTCGCACAGCAAACGACCTTGGTGAACTAGTTCTTACATTGCACCGAGATGCAACATGCCCCAAATGAGGTGTCCCGAAGTTAGGCCTGGCAAACGGGTCGTGTCTGTCGTGTTCGTGTCGTTTTCGTGTAACACCTGTTATCTTAACAGGTCATGTCGTGTCACACCCGTTATCTTAACGGGTCCTTAACAGGTCGGGTCACTTTACCCAACGGGTAAAGTGACCCGACCCGTTATAACCCGCTATGACTTGTTAAGAAAAATGTTTTTTTTTTCCTTAAATTTGCATATACCACATATTGCCACATAAAATATTACTTCAAAACATTAAAACACATTTGTCGTTTAAGTACTACATCTACACTTGAAAATAAAAGCCTAATAACATCCATACACTACTAATCTATTACAAAATATTAAATGTGCAATGATATGCAAAATGAAAGAGTTTTTCTTTTAAAGGTCGTGAAGCCTTTCTCAAAAGTTTAAACCTTACCAATGGAACTCAAAGCTTGCATGTTATTCCTTTTACAAAATCCTCAATTTTCTTTGATCATCATGACATAAGATTTTGTGGTATCTATTAGTGAAAATATTTTAAGTTGAATATCAAATTCATCTCTGAATGTTTGTTTTTTGCGATTTTTGGCGTATGCGATCTTGAAGCATATACAAACAAGTTTCACGGTTGGATCATTGAAATTATTTTCGTAGAATGCGTATCCCATCAAAACAATAGATTCACTAACACTTGGAGTTTATTTATACTTTCATTAAGTATAACATAAGATTTTGTGGTATCTACTAGGGTAAATATTTTAAATTGAAGATCAAATTCATTCATTGTATTCATATAGGGTCAAGGACTGTAGCTGTAAAAAATCATCAAAATTAGAGTTAAAATAACCGTTAAATCGTGATTTTTCGTTGATAACCGTCGAAAAGTTTTGTCCATTACTTGATCTCTGAATGTTTGTTTTTTGAAATTTTTGGCGTATGCAATCTTGAAGTATATACAAACATGTTTGACGGTTGGATCGTTCAAACTAGTTTCATAGAATGCATATCCCATCAAAACAATAAATTCACTAACACTTAAGAGTTTATTCATACTTTCATTAAGTATAACATAAGATTTTGTGGTATCCACTTGTGTAAATATTTTAAATTGAAGATCGAGTTCAATCATTGTATTCGTATAGGGTCAAGGAGTGTAGCTGTAAAAAAATCATCAAAATCGGAGTTAAAATAACCGCTAAATCGTGATTTTTCATTGATAACCGTCGAAAGGTTTTGTCCCTTTACTTGATCTCTGAATGTTTCTTTTTTGCGATTTTTACCATATACGATCTTGAAGCATATACAAACAATTTTGACGGTTGGATCGTTGAAATTAATTTCGTAGAATGCGTATCCCATCAAAATGATAGATTCACTAACACTTAAGAATTTATTCATACTTTCATTAAGTATAACATAAGATTTTGTAGTATCCACTAGTGTAAATATTTTAAATTGAAGATCGAGTTCATTCATTGTATTCACATAGGGTCAAGGAGTGTGGATGTAAAAAATCATCAAAATCAGAGTTAAAATAACCGTTAAATCGTGATTTTTCAATGATAACCGTCGAAAACTTTTGTCCCGTTACTTGATCTCTGCATGTTTATTTTTTGCAATTTTTGGTGTATGTGATCTCGAAGTATATACAATCATGTTTGACGGTTGGATCGTTGAAATTAGTTTCGTAGAATGCGTATCCCATCAAAATGATAAATTCACTAACACTTAAAAGTTTATTCATACTTTTATTAAGTATAACATAAGATTTTGTGGTATCCACTAGTGTAAATATTTTAAATTGAAGATCAAGTTCATTCATGATATTCATATAGGGTCAAGGAGTGTAGCTATAAAAAATCATCAAAATCGGAGTTAAAATAACCGTTAAATCGTGATTTTTCGTTGATAACCGTCGAAAACTTTTGACCCGTTACTTGATCTCTGAATGTTTGTTTTTTGAAATTTTTGGTATATGTGATCTCAAAGCATATACAAACATATTTGACGGTTGGATCGTCAAAACTAGTTTTGTAGAATGCGTATCCTATCAAAACAATAGATTCACTAACACTTAAGAGTTTATTTATACTTTCATTGAATATAACATAAGATTTTGTGGTATCCACTTGCGTAAATATTTTAAATTGAAGATCAAATTTATTTATTGTATTCATATAGGGTCAAGGACTGTAGTTGTAAAAAATCATCAAAATCGGAGTTAAAATAACCGTTAAATCGTGAATTTTCGTTGATAACCGTCGAAAAGTTTTGTCCCGTTACTTGATCTCTAAATGTTTGTCTTTTGAAATTTTTGACGTATGCGATCTCGAAGTATATACAAACATGTTTGACGGTTGGATTGTTGAAACTAGTTTCATAGAATGCGTATCCTATCAAAACAATAGATTCACTAACACTTAGAGTTTATTTATACTTTCATTAACTATAACATAAGATTTTATGGTATCCACTAGTGTAAATATTTTAAATTGAAGATCGAGTTTATTCATGATATTCATATAGGGTCAAGGAGTGTAGCTGTAAAAAATCATCAAAATCGAAGTTAAAATAACTGTTAAATCGTGATTTTTCGTTTATAACCGTGGAAAGGTTTTGTGCTGTTACTTAATCTCTGAATGTTTGTTTTTTGCGATTTTTTGCTGATGTGATCTCGAAGCATATAAAAACAAGTTTAACGGTTATGATCGTTGAAATTAGTTTCGGAGAATTTGTATCCCATCAAAATGATAGATTGACTAACACTTAGAGTTTATTTGTACTTTCATTAAGTATAATATAAGATTTTGTGGTATCCACTTTTGTAAATATTTTAAATTGAAGATCGAATTGATTCATTGTATTCATATAGGGTCAATGAGTGTAGTTGTAAAAAATCATCAAAATTGGAGTTAAAATAACCGTTAAATCGTGATTTTTCATTTATAACCGTCGAAAAGCTTTGTCCCCTTACTTGATCTCTGAATGTTTGTTTTTTGTGATTTTTTGCTGATGTGATCTCGAAGCATATACAAACAAGTTTGACGGTTGGGATCGTTGAAATTAGTTTCAGATAATTTGTATCCCATCAAAACGACAGATTGACAAACACTTGGAGTTTATTTATATTCATTAAGTATAATATAAGATTTTGTGGTATCCACTTGTGTAAATATTTTAAATTGAAGATCGAATTCATTCATTCTATTCATATAGGGTCAAGGAGTGTAGTTGTAAAAAATCATCAAAATTGGAGTTAAAATAATCGTTAAATCGTGATTTTTCATTTATAACTGTAAAAAAGCTTTGTTCCGTTACTTGATCTCTGAATGTTTGTTTTTTGCTGATGTGATCTCAAAGCATATACAAACAAGTTTGATGGTTGGGATCGTTGAAATTCGTTTCAGATAATTCGTATCCCATCAAAACGATAGATTGACTAACACTTAGAGTTTATTTATACTTTCATTAAGTATAACATAAGATTTTGTGGTATTCACTTGTGTAAATATTTTAAATTGAAGATCGAATTCATTCATTGTATTCATATAGGGTCAAAGAGTGTAGCTGTAAAAAATCATCAAAATCGGAGTTAAAATAACGGTTAAATCGTGATTTTTTGTTTATAACCATCGAAAAGCTTTGTCCTGTTACTTGATCTCTGAATGTTTGTTTTTTGTGATTTTTTGCTGATGTGATCTCAAAGCATATACAAACAAATTTGATGGTTGGGATCGTTGAAATTAGTTTCGGAGAATTCGTATCCCATCAAGTTCAATGGTGTGTGTGTGTATATATATATTTATTAAGTAGATTTAAATCTATTTATTTTGTACGTATAATTGATTGGTACACGGAGTAGTACATCACGTGAGTTATTATAAAAATAGTGAGATATGTTATATGTGTGATAAAAAGTTAATAACTTAAAAAAAAAAAAAAAAAATTCTCACCACTTCTATTAATTTTCATTTTTCCCTCTCTTTTTTGTTTCATTTTCAACTTTTCTTATAATTTTCACTTTTCCCTTCGGCAGCCTATGGTGCCTACCCATCTTTCTCTAATTCCCTCTCTTTTTTGTTTCCTTTTCAACTTTTCTTATCATTTTCATTTTCCCTCCCTTTTTCTTCAAAAAGGGCGGCACTGCAAGGAATGGAATGTAATTATCAATTATGGAATCAAATCAATGGATGCATATTAATTAATAATTATTATAGTTTTTATAAAATTTAATTCAAAATTTAATATATATATATATATATATATATAATTATAGATAGTTAATATTTTGGGGGTATAATTATTATAGTTAATTTAATATATATATATATATATATTTATTATAGTTTTTAGGGGTATAAAATTGTTAAATTAATATATATAATTATTACAGGTGCTTATCGTGTATCGTGTTACCCACGTGTATACCCGAATCAACCCGTTATCTTAACAGGTGCTTATCGGGTTACCCGATAACGACCCGATTCGTTATCTTATCAACCCGAACACCTGTTAATTTCGTGTCGTGTCGTGTCGTGTCGGGTTATCAGGTCGTGTCAGGAATTGCCAGGCTTACCCGAAGTAGGACAAGGGCAAACAAAGAACCCCTCAATCAGCGTCCCGGCAAACAGCCAAGAACCGAGAGTTTGGGCAGTGTACATTCCCGATTGGTGCCTCGAGATAGCGTATACTCCGGTCTTAGCGCACGGAGGAGTGTGCACTCTCGGTTAGGCCCACGGACGAGCATACATTCACGGTTGAGGTCACACTCCAATAGTTAACATAAGCAACCTTCCAAGCGAAGTGTTCATTCATAGCTAAACCTGCAAAGAGCATCATCCACCTTACATAGGAGTAGGCAGCACGACGGACGAAAAGAAGCAGTCATTCAATTCGGCTCAAGTTCAACTGGCAGCCTATGAATAACTCGCTCGCCTGCTAGGAACGCACCACACGCATCGCATCCCCGGCATAGACGAGCCAAACACATGGAAGAGCAGCCTAAAACAGCAAGTCACAATTGGGGGCAGCCGAGAGCTCTGCTACCCCAACAAAGGCAAATTCAGGAAGAAGTAGAGAGACTCTTGACCAAGTGATTGTGTGATTTCCAACGCAACGAGGTCACCAATAAGGCACTACGACCGAACATGACCAACATAAGCAAGTCACCCTTCATGAATGAGATCAAGCAGGCAAAGCCTCCACGTGAGTTCAGCATGCCACATTTCACATCTTTCAAAGGGGATGAAGACCCGGAGAGATACTTAAAGCACTACCGAAGCACAATGATCCTTTATCGAAACAACGACGATCTCATATGCAAGATATTCGCAGCCACTCTACAAGGCGAGGCGCAAGATTGGTTCTACACCTTGCCGCCACAATCTATCAAAGTTTCGATGAACTTTCTTTGGTTTTTACCAAAGAATATTCATCCTATCGCTCAATCAAAAAGAAGTCCGACCATTTGTTCAACGTCAAGAAGAACCCAAAAGAGTCGTTTCGTGACTATATGAAGAGGTTCAAAGTAGAGAAGGCAAGGATAGTCATAAGCAATGACTCGATAACTAGAGCAGCCTTCCAAAAAAAGACTTTCAGCAGACCACCCACTATTCGGAAAATTGATCATGAAGGAAGATCTAACTCTAGCAGACTCTTTTGCTCTGGCAGAAAAGCATGCACTTTAGGATGAGGCATGCCAATGCACATTCAATGACTTGAAGAAGTACCTGACATCACCCTCTACTATCCAAACCGGAAGTAGAGGAGGACTAATTCACATGTTTGACGGTATCTGAAGCAGCAATAAGCTCTACCATCATACGAGAAAAGCTGGGGACGCGACTACCTGTATTCCATAGTTCAAAAACTCTCATCGATGCTATCAAAAATTCAAAAGCTAACTTTGGTGATAGTTGTTGCAACCCGAAAGCTTAAGTTTTACCTTCAAACGCATGCAATCATCTTCATGACGTATTATTCCACCCAATCCAAACGCGCGACGATAAAGGCGTAGACCTTGACGGATGCAAAGTTTTCTGACGAATGTATCAACTCGGCCAAAAAAACACGCCAAGGGTAGATGAACACTGGAAGTACACACTCTGATGCAAGTTTTGTCCTCGTCGCCCCAAAAGATTCTACATAGGAGCAACATGTACCGGCAGTTGAGCACTACATCCTGTTGCGCGTCACACAGCCCTAGCCAACCCTTACTCCATAATTTAGCTCTAAAAGGGTCTAATACCGGCAGTTGAGCATCTCCTACTACGTGTAACATGGCCCCAGCTCCACGACTCCCTACCATGCACCAAGATGCTAATAAGTTAGTACAAAAGTGTGACCGCTGCCAGCACTACAAGCCGATACCAACACTGCTTACCAGCGAGCTACACCCGCATACGAGTCCTTGGCCATTCATGCAATGGGCAATCGACCTGGTAGGACTTATGCCGCCTACTACTGGGGGTAGAGGCATGATGATTGTGGGAACCGACTACTTCACCAAATGGGTAGAAGCAGAGCCCAAGATGACCACGACTTAAACAGACATAGAGCATTTCATATAGAGGAACATTATTTTCCGATTTGGCATCCCACAGTCCGTCACTAACAACGACTCATAATTCATGGGCAAAGGTATGGCAAAGTTCTTCCAAAAGCATGGCATCAAACAACACATGTCCACGCCGAGATATCCTCAATGCAATAGGCGGGCCAAAGCATCCAACAAGATGATCCTCGATTGCCTCAAGAAATCCCTTACCAACAAGAAGGGAAAATGGCCAGACGAACTCCCCGGATGTTTATGGGTATATCGCACCACTAAAAGACAAACAATCGGTGAGACTCCTTTCTCTTTGGCATTTGGCTTAAAAGCAATCATTCATCCCAATGTCATCAAGTCAAGTATCATCGCTCTACTACCAAGCATTAAGCAGAATAGTAAGAAGATGGCCACAAGCTTAGATCTGGCAAAGGAAACGCGCGAGCAGAACATCACCCGCATCGCAGCCTACCAACAGAAACTCCTCTCCACCTACAACAAAAGGGCCAAGATCTGGCAATTCCAGCCCGAAGATCTAGTCCTAAGAAAAGCCTTCATCATTGCCCACAGAGAAGGCTCCAAAAAGATGGATCCCATATGGGAAAGTTTGTACAATATCAGTAGAGTAAGCGGCAAAAGTAATTACATCCTCGCCACCATGAAACGACAAAAAGATCGAAAAGTAGTGGAGCGCCTACAATCTGAAGAAGTACCATGTGTGACCTCCCACTACATCCAAGCCTGAAGACTCAAGCAGCTCGACAAGGACCACCTCATAAGCCGAGGACTATCCAGTTGTTATGCAGTTCCTACCTTACAGCTAAGTTTTCGTTCGTTTCACTCGTTTTTCAATGAGGAATTCATAAGTAATCACAACGTAGCTCGACTGCATGCTTACAACAATTGATCACTCCTGCACTTCAAAAGATGACCGCACCCTTCTTAGGGACTTATCTTAGGAATTGCACCCCCTAAGGGACCAACCATGCTCTCTAGTACGAGAGGGTAAACTAATTCCCCGACACCCACATGGGTCAGCTTTCCAAGACGTGAGGATAAACTCTACACTTCGAATATCTAGACGTGGATGAGCCTGGCTGCCCTAGTATAACTAGATGCACGATGGCATGCGCCGGGATTCCTAGAAGTAGCCACAATGGTAATTTTCAAGGCTTAGCTAACTGAAGGATTTTAGGTCTATTGGCTTAATCCATGGGGAATCGTGCCCTAGAGATGGAGCGGGCACATTACACAGTACATCCAATGAACGGTTGCCTTGGAACCCTAAAGCTGATACCGAATGCACTAAGGTAGGCTACGGTTTCCAAAAGACTGCCTACGGCTTGCCCTTCAAGCAGTAAAGCCATGCTAGACTTATACAACCGCACATTCTTGTGAAAGGTTAAACAAGCTAGCGTGCATATACGAAACTTTATCCACTGCCGATATGCTACGTAGTCGATAAGCTTCACATCTGCCAAGCACGGAACAACTTACACCAAGTCATAAAGTGTTGTGATACTTGTTACGCAACCTACGAAATTGGAGAAAGCCAAGGTTAATAGCCTAGTGGTTACGCGGACTTGTCTACTTCTGTAAGTGAGGCATCTGGCTGCCAACCCTATGGCTAACAACTTTGCAAAGTTCTACACCAACACCTACAGCTGCATATGCTACGCGCGCTTGTCTGCTTATAGAAAAGTAGCACGCCTGCCACTGGTCTATAAAGTTTAAAGGTTAGGGCATGAACAAAAGAAGCGAAGATGAAGAAAAGTGAAGGAAGCATGTTTATAAACAACTAGCAAAGGCCGAATGTCACGCCCTGATCCCGACATACGTCCAAGATCGACACGTGATGTCACCCAATTACTCATATATCTCACATACCCCGTCTTAGGAATATGGCAAATCACAATTCGAGAATCAAATTGCAAAGCAATTTTTCGTTTACCTTATGGCTGCATCTAACATCCTCGTTAGACTGCCTACGTACCCTCAAAAGGGATCAAGCCATTCGTAGTTCACTATCACAAAATCAGACGTTTATTCCACTAAGTTGAAGCAGAAACGCATAGCATTCCTCAATCATTTATTATAACCTGACAACATGTAATTCCTAGACTCAGGCTACATAACCAGTTGATGCGAGAATTATACGCACACAAATTAAACCCTCTTTTTGTCAATTGTAGTAAGTATGTAAGTAGGGATCGTTCTGGACCGGGGATTAGGAGGGATTGTTAACCACTTGGATTTGTTTCAAAAACGTAAAAACACAATATAAGACACCAAACTAAACCATATTCTAAAAACACAAACTAAATTGATTTCTAACTACTATGACTCAACAAAGTAAAGGGCGGTTGGATTTGGACGAATTTAAACTAAAATGGATAGATTGTAAAGAAAACAAATTGTAAATATGAATTTGATGGAATTGAATGGATGGGAAGCTAGCTAAGAGGTTCACCTCCACACATGTTATACTTGCATACAAAATGATTTCTAATTGCTTTTCAATAAACCATGAATTCTCAACACCCCGGGTTAATTAGGTCCACTTAAATTAACCGTCAAGTTTTCCTTAAGTTAATGAATTGGATGATTGCATACGACAACCCAAAGCATTCCCCACAAGTTCCCTACATGAATTGCATAATAGAGATACAAGCAAGAATCATTAAGTTCTTTGAAAACCATAAGTGTTGACGAGGCATTCGTTACTATGAATTGCATGAAACTTATGCCAAGAATTTACTTAACGCGATTGTTTATAAGCTACCTCCACTACTTGTGAATATAAGTTCATAACTATTAGGTGAAACTTACTTATATTCTAGCGTCATATTCATGCATGAAAATTAAGCGTGCACTCTCAATAAACATACATAAATAGGTTATCAATCAAATAGTTAAACAAATTGAATCCACAACTTATGAAACGCAATTGGAAGTAATCAAATCATATTGCAAGCATAAACATGTATTTCGAATCCCCCCTAGCCAAGGGGGGGTTTAGTTCCTCATACGTACAAGACAAAGAGAATTAAATTTAACCATTGAAATCAAGGGGAGGAAGCACCTAAAAATTCCAACAACTCAAACTTGAATTGTATGAACGTTTAAGCCCTCTTCTCCTCCTCTTTGTTGTGGCACAAGGTCTAAGGATAGGTTTTGGAATGTGTTTGTATGTGGAATGGATTGGGGAATGGTTGGGTAGTGTTTTGGAGGGATGAGGAGTGGTGAAATGGAAGAGATATGGTGCAGAAATGAAAGGGAAATGCACGGCTTCAAGTGATGAATGTTGTGTTTTTGTGTTGGTTTGAGGTGTTGGCTGAATTGTAGTGCAATGATGAAGGAATAAGTGCATGTGGCTGAATTGGTGGTGCAAAGTGAATGAATAATGAAATGGGAAATGCATGTGGGTGAAATAATGAAGGAAATGCATGTGAAATGGCTGGAATGAACATGAAATGCACGGCTAGGTTGGTTGAATGATTATGGGTGCATGTGGGTGAATGTGTGGCTGCATGGTTGTGTTGGTGATGAATGTGAACTCTTTGTTCTTCATTTTCATTTCTTCATCCCTTTATTTATTCCTAGCCTCCTTTGGTCTTCAATTTCGTCCATCTACTTGGCTTTAAGCATATGCAATCCATTTAATGCCCCAAACTACTCCAAAATGCACCAAAATGCACTTTCTTGCTCCTTTAGCCCTTTGGACCTACAAACACACGAAAATAGCTTAAAGTACTAAAATAACTAAGGAAACACAACGTAAATGCACGAAAACAAGCAAACTAAGGCGCATAAATATGCTCCTATCACCAGTCCCCATGAAAACATGATTTCTCTCCCATCCAACATATAAATCATTATGTCTCATCATGATATCGCAATTCACAACACACATCATATTTAAGAGCCAACAAAACACAAAACCATTCTCTAGCCGCATTAATTAATTAATTTGATCAACGTAATAACAATCATTCTCATATCTTCTAAATTCATACCTTATGAAATCATAATCGAATCATAGAAATGCCGAATGAGTCACTCAGACGTCCAACATATTTTCTAACTCAATTCACAAGAATCTTGAAACCATTGACACAAATATGTATAAAACTAAGGCTAGAGTGACATAGTTAGGCCAAGCTTACTTCTCCAAATAATGGGATATTAGGCCACTCCACGAAATGCAACAACCTCGAGTTCCGGACCACTCAACGGAACCAAACCAAATATGATCGCCTATAAAATGTACCATGTACAACCAATCATCATCACCTCTAGAATGCGTATGGTCCCATATCACTGATATACCAAAAAGGACCATAGGCATAAACTCATCGTGCATGCAGTGATCACCCATCGCGGATATACCAAGCATGATCACCCCTGAATACATATGGTCCCCCATCGCGGATATACCAAGCAGGACCATCCATATACCACTACTACGTGGTGCAATCTCATCATCACACATTAAACATAATTATGCACATACAAGCTATTGATTCCACATATCAACCATCATCTAGTCATATGAAGCACAACTCAAGGAATTCCCTTAATTAATATTTCTACTAAAAATCTAATAAAGTACCTAACTCATCTCCTGACTTCCATCTCCTGACTTCCATCTCCATCTCATGCTAGGTAGTAATGCCAAATTCAAATAGGTATTCAGTTGGCAGTCATATCCAAATAATTATCAAACAATATTTAAATCCCATAATTGTCATAACATTCATCATAATTATTAACCACATTATTAAAAATATACTTAAACACATATATGTCACAAACATTATTAGTGCACAAGCCAAATCCTATTTAATAAGCATAGGTCTATGGCTAAATATATAAAAATCACATTTCAATAGAAATCATATTCATAAGACCAATTCTTAATCACAATTGATACCAATACAAGAAATTAAGATAATAAACATATCTCATATATTCAAGTCACTATCTAACCAATATAGGCCCATTGGTCACGCGCCGTCACATGAGCCGCTGCGGGTGGCGGTCGGCAGTCCTGACTCGCCGAAAAATTCAACTATTTTAAAAAATTACCAAAAATTACAAAAATGAAGATCTCAAATAGTAGAGCAAACTTTATACCTGTGGCCAAGTCCAATTTGGCCGGAAACACCTCAATTTCATTCAAACCCGCCGAAACCCTAAAAAATGGTGTGCTTTGATTTGGCTTCCAATTGAACTCCGACGCCTCCAACACTGCTTGGGCTTTGTTCCTGGGGTTGATGGGATTCTTTTGGTGGTAGTCATGGATGGTGAAACTTGCCAAAGCCCCTGGAAAAAGGGATAAAGCTGCCGGAACACCTGTGGGTTTGTGGCTTCAAACTGGAAAAATGGGAAAGAATTTGGGAAATCTATTACTACAAAGATGTAGGGCTCATCAAGGGCTTTCCATGGACACCAAGATCACCCAAAACGGAGTTTGTATAAAGGAGATATGAGCGGGTCAAGTTGGCGGGTTGGGTGGAGAAATCGGGTTGGCCGACTCTCTCCCTCACCCTTTCCTCCTTTCCCTCATTTTCTTTTTTTTTTCTGATTGGTCTCCTTATCCCACATAAATATGATTGCCTCTTTCCTACAAGATGGGAGTTTAAAATAAATTTAAAAATCTATATGTTAGTAACGCAACTTCAAATGTCCGTATCTATACCGTTATAATCCGGACTGGCAAACGGCTTTAGCCTATGCGCTTGTAGGTTCAAGATTTATTCGAATACGTTACTTGTGACTCAAAAGGTCAACAAATTTTAAATAATTACCTTCCAAACTTCAAACTCCGTAACTAATTTAATTAAAATCTAAATCTAAATAAATTAATATAATTTCTCAAAAATAATATAAAATCTCAATAATACAAATACGTAGATTATAACAGTGAAATCGAGGAACGGGATTTCACACCGAAGGAGTTCAAGAAAAACAAGAGCTACAAGGAAAAACAAAGGCTACCTAGAAGACTACATTTCAGCAGCTTGGACATCCCACAACTACTTGGTCACCACACCTTCAGCAGCTGTGACACTCTTAATAGCGGCATCATCCAGAGCTTCACCCCCGGCTGCCCTAGCCTGAGCACCAACTTCTTCAACCACTTCACCAATGGAAGCCTCAAAAGTACAAGCAAACAAGTTTTCCGGAGAAATAGAGAAGGTCTCAAAACCTCGAGCCCATTCTTCTCACCATTCAGCTGCTCATTTTCCTTGAGCAGACCAACACGGATGTGCTGCAGCTCATCCACTTCATTCTTCAGACTTTCGTTGATTTCCAGTACACGTTGAAGTTCCAACACTTGAGGTTCAAGCCTATCGACGATTCTCTTGAAGTGGATCACTTGATTATAAGTAGCAATCAACTCTTCATCCTTTGCATAAGCAATGAAACGAGCTCATAATCTAACCTCTTGATCTCCTCGGCTGAGGAATAAGCTTCAGCTGCCATAGTCTTCACCACCTCCTTGGCAGCCTTGCTATACATGCATCATAGCAAGCAGAACAGTCCTTATATATCGGGACGTATGTTTCGCAAAGGAACTTAGGCAAACAAACCTTTCTAACGCCATCAACAAACTTAGCACAAACATACATGTCTTCAAGCATATCTAGTTTCAAGAGTACAAATCTCAGCAACCTCCCCAGAAGCAGGCTTAGTAGATTTCTCACAACTGCCTACACGAGCAGTCTCCTCTTTCACAGCAGGCGAATCAGTCTCAGTAGCATAAGGAGTGTGCCTTAGCACCACTTTAGCAGCAGAGTCCACCTTATCGCTCTTCATAATAGCAAGCCTTTCCGAATAAGAACTGAACTTAGCTCCCAACGAACGTCTTGGCACAGACTTCGGCACTAGGGGCATCACAAGACCTGTACACTGAGCAATACTATCAGCAATCGAATTAGCCATTCTCGACATAGCAAACGCCACAGGCTCAGATCTAGCAGCCTCATTTTTCTTCCCATTAGAAGAAGTCATGTCAATCACAAGCCTCTCGACAATAGTGGACTCTCACAAGCAGCAGAGGAAGTCTTCAGTTTTTTCTTAACCAGCATCTCTTGAGCAGACGGGGAAGATCTCTTCTTTCTACCTTTATTCACTGTAGGCTGCACGACAGCGATCAGACCAGCCAAAGTATCCACCTTGATCCTCTTTACCTTCTTTCTTAGAAGCAACCCATATTTCTCCCAGCGAAGAGAACTAAGCAGCCAACGTTATTCACAGTACTCAGCAGGGGAACTCAAACCCATACTGGTTTTTTCCTCATTTTTTTCTACCAAACCAATAAGCAGGACGCCTGCATGCCCAACATTCTAGCAGCCCATGAGGCCCTCGACCTCCTTATCTCTCTCAATCGTTGGTCTGGCCCCCGTCAGGTCTAAGAGCCGAAAAGACATAAGCCATGCAGCTTGCCTAGCACTGTGCCCCAGCGCCTTAATCCACGGCCTCAGCTGCGCAAGCTACCCTTGGCTCTAGCTAAGCCGAGCAGCCCAAGCAGTGGTCCTTGCCATAACACCTCCTCAGCCAATACTAAGTCGACTCCTGGTCCCTGCCAGCCGACGTGCCGCACCACCTCGACGACTGCCCTATGACAACACTATCTAAGGAGAAGACAAGGAAAATTTTTTTTTTTCTTACCTCGGTGCGGCGCTGAGAAGACAAAGAAAGCAACAAAAGACGGTCCTTTTGCACAAGCAAGATGTAGAAGATTGTTAGAGGAGGGGGATCTCTCTTGTAGGGTAGAATAAATCGCTCTCCAAAGTTGATTTAATAACCCACTTAAGGTGAACTTAAATAGGCTTTGAGAGAAATTTATTTCCCTTTCCTAGAATGATCTAATTTCCTATTAAAGAGAGAATCAATATCAAAATAGGAAACAATCCTACGTTTCCTAAAGCAAGAAGATCTCTACACCTGCTGTCATTTCTTACGAGCAGCCCAATAGGTGTGGGGGCATTTGTGGAGTCAAAAATAATCAAGAGGCGACACGTAGATTTTTGGGCAAAAAGGACAAAATTACCCTTGAGGAGCACCAGAATTCATACGCGCGTGCAGTGGACAAACATTCCACAATCAAGTCAAAACTGCCCAAAATAGGTAACAAATTCAAAGTTATTTCATCCATCCTCATCCTATATTTTCCACAAGGTAATTATTTCATAACCTCCAAAATATTCATTCCAAAAATGTGTTAATTGGCTAATTAATGGATTAATTACCTAATTATTCCATTAATTGCCAAATAACTCACACTTTAAACCACAAAATGCACACAAAAAGCATCCCAAAGGCCGGCCACCTTTTCTCCAAAGGGGACCGGCCATGCCCTATAAATATTACCCACTTTTCTCTAAAAACCTAAGTCTACACCTTTGCAATACTCCAAAAACTATCTAAACACTTTTCTCTTTAAATTCTAACTTTGGCATCGGAGGTCCTTCGGCCAAAGCCCCCCCTCCCCCAAATCATCGTGGGCGCGTGAGGCTCTTGGCCTTGACCCTAAGGTGTTAATTGTTTTGTAGGTGCAATTTTGTCCAAAAAGAAGAATGCGGAAATTTGAATCCACAATCGCGATTTAGGCTGGTCTCGGCGGACACCTAGTTGATCTAAGCAACCTTTTTTAATTTTCAAACGCTTAGAAATTAATCGGAATGATGATCAGCTGCCTAGGCATGGACAGGTGGAGATTTTTAGAATGGTGGCTTTTGCTATTAATCATCATCCTACATGTGAACTTGGCCACGTGGATGCTAACATGACGATGAGGCACAGAGGACGAAATTGCAAGCCAACTGGAGGAGTGGAACCCAGATTCAACTGAAATAATTAAGTAGCAAAAGAAATCTATGGTCAAATAAAAACCGAAATGATAGCGTACTCGTGGTGCAAGCCAATTATATCGCAGTTCTCTCTTCTTTTGGTCACCTATTGCTAGCTTCTCTATGTAACTTGTAAGTCTACTTCTCTTTTGAATCGTGTTTGAGACAAAATAACATCCAGATTTTGCTTAGATAACTAAGTACTGAAAGAAATTTTCCATCATATAAAATTGATATGATTTTGACGCTAATGGTGCAAATACAAGTCCATTAAACCCTAGTAATGCTAGGGAGACTCAATTTTTAAACTAAATTTATTAACCAAATGATATGATTGTTAATGATTGAATTATCAGTTAAATGTTAATTAACGTGTTTATTTCTATTAATGATATATAATTTGATTTAAAAACTTATTCTTTCTAGCATTATTTATAAAGAGACAAATTTCTAGGTTTTTTTCGTGTTCTGTTAAAGACACATGTCCCTATTTCCAATATGTGATCATTTTCTTCTCCTATGAGCGTTTCGATCGCAATGAATGGTGGAATTTGACTTTGTCTCGCAAGGCATATTTGTCACATGTCTTGGGCCCAGCAAAAGATGAGGACTCAATATCGTCGTCCTTTTTCCGCTCTGAATGGTAGGAATATTGAATACGTGGCTCTGACTTGGCCACCTATATTTCTGGACGTCTCAAACGCGTTACTAGGACAGCAGTATTTAATAGGAGATAAGCAGCCCTTCTCAAGTTGAAAGGAATCAATGGATGTTTTTAATTGTCAGATGGTGGTTTTATAAAAATTTATGTCCTATTTAATGTTACAGTTTGATAATATTTTTCTTTTCTTTTAAATTCAAATCTTGTGATAACGAGTAGGCTAAATAGTCAAAATAGTTACTGAGATTTGCATAACTCATCACTTTGGTCCCTGAGATTTCAAATCAATAGAAGTGGTCCCTGAGATTGTCCACCATCCATCATTTTGGTTTTTTCGTTAAAAACTCCGTTAAGTGTCCCAGAGCTCTTGGCCGGAAGTTTGGACAATTTTCAAAGCTTCGTAACGCAATCGTTTCTTAACCAAATTCGACCCATAATATATCAAAATGAAGATAGGAAAGGGTAGAATAAGATTATACCTATTTGGAAGCCCAATTGTTGCCAGAGATGGCCGGAAAATAGCCTCAAAGTTGACTAATCCGAGGGAAAACTGGAAAACTCGTCAGAAACTAGATAAACTTTAAACGTTCATAACTTCTTCAATACTCAATGAAATCAAGTGATTCAAAAACAAAAATCATACTTCTCGATGAGATGAAGAGAATGGTACCTTTTTAGATGGCTAACTCGACAGTTCGGCTTGAAAACGGCTCGAAAGTGGCTAACTTGAGACCAAGATAGCCACTTATGAGCCGTTTCCAGACCAAACCACGGCTATTTAGCAGTCGAAAAAGTACTATTCTCTTCGTCTCGTCAAGAAGTATGATTTTTGTTTTTAAATGACTTGAGTTCGTTGAGTATTGAAGAAGTTATGAACGTTTAAAGTTTACCCAGTTTCCAGCGAGTTTTCCAGTTTTCCCTCGAACCAGTCAAATTTGAGACTATTTTCCGGTCATCTTCGGCAACCATTGGGCTTCAAAATGGTATAATCTTATTCTACACTTTCCTATCTTCATTTTGATATATTATGGGTCGAATTTGGTTAAGAAATGATTGAGTTACAAAGCTTTGAAAATTGCCTAAACTTTTGGCCAAGAGCTCCGGGACACTTAATAGAGTTTTTAACAGAATGATCAAAATGATGGATGGTGGACAATCTTAGGGACCACTTCTATTGATTTGAAATCTCAGGGACCAAAGTGATGAATTATACAAATCTCAGAGACCATTTTGGCTATTTAGCCTAACGAGTTTGTAGTCAATTTGTTCTCTCCACCTTTAGTGTAAGTATAGCAATGAATTAAAAAAGTATTAAGAAAGAAGTGTAAATTTTGTTCCAAAAAAAGAGAAGAAAAAAAGGTGTCAACATATCAAATTTATTGTCCCCTTGATGTAAACGTGTAACATTTGGTATTGATCTTTTCACAAAAAATGTTTCAATTTAAAATTTTTTTGTGAACAAACGATATTATCTACACTAAGAGGGAGAGAGTGAGCTTAACCTCATAATGAGCTAGCAATAATGTGGCCCAAATTCTCGAGAGAGTGGGATTAGCCTCATAATGGGCTAGCAATAATGTGATCCAAATTCGCCTTTGGTGAGAATTTGATCTAAGTTCTCTCGCTTATAAGTGAAGAGGAATACTAGTAGACCGTAGAACTAAATGGCAATTTAAAGTTAAACAATAAAAATATGTGTTCTAAAAAAAATATCTTACCAATTTTTAGCCTAGTGGTCTCCAAACAATAGTTTTTAAAAGCAACTTGTAAGTTATTGTTAAAACTTGCATTTATAAAAAGTGAAGCTAATCGTGTAATGAATATTTTTAAGAGAGTTTTAGCAAAACACTCATAGTACTGTTCACTTTTAACGAAAAACCACAGTTTTACCTTTCTCTGGTACCATTCACTACACATTTATTGAATGGTATGAGTGTTTAAGCCAATATTCTAAAAGATGCTAGGCGCTAGCCGGGCAGCGGACTTGGGCCTAGCGTCTAAGCAGATTTAAGTAAACCTATTATATATTGTATAAATAAGTGCCTTTTTATTTTTTAAAAATAAATAACTGTATTAGGATACATAAATTGAAAAATAGAATGACGTATAAATTAGAAAGTATCAGAACATATTGAAAACATAGAGAACTAGTATATAATGAGTGTTCATCCAAGTATTCAACAAATCTCTTTCAATTTATTATAAAAATAAATTGTAGAATGAAAGTTATTTGTCTAAGTGAGAGTTGAGACCTAAGTAGGTGCTTAGACGGGTCTAGGCTAGACAAGCTAGGTGGGTGCCGAAGTTGGTTTAGGCTCCCTTTCTTAATCTTCCCAACGCCTAGTGATTTATTGAGGCGATGGCCAGCTGCATAGTGCCTAGGTGGAGATCTTTAGAATAGTAGTTTTAGCCATTCAATTCAATTTGAACTACTTTTAGATATTCTATTTTCATCTTAGATATTCATTCCATATCATTCAGTACTACATAATATTGAAGAATTTTCTCATTTTGTTATCGTTTCCTTTATAATTTGTCTTTCAATTCCTTGACTTGAAAATCCCCCACCCAAATATACCGTGTCATAGATTGTATGTGGCATTATCGATTTTTTACTAACAATTCCCACCACAGTTAATACTACATATCAGTGATATTTTTTTCACTTATAAGTGGAAAATATTAAACTCACATATCGTAAAATTGTGTATTTAATACAATATTTACTTTTATAGTGTAAAATATATATATTAGTATAAAAATTAAAAACAATTTTCCACCGAAAAGAGAATTCAATCTCGTAGAAAAGCGAGCAATAATATTAACCCTGATGCACTCCCACGCATTGATTCTTGCGTGTACCAAATTTCCACAAGTCTTGTCAGTCTCGTGGAAAAATGAGCAATAATATTAACCCTGATGCACTCCCGATTCTTGCTTCCTATAACAAATTTCCACAAGTCTTGTAGACTATTAATCTCCCCAATTCAACACTACACCAAATTTCCACAAGTCTTGTCGACTATTAATCTCTCCAATGTAACACACATATATCATAATTTGTATAGTAACACGTGATGTACCCGTGTTTCGATCACGTTGAAATTTTTTTCCAACACCATTTGAAATTTCGACCCACTTGCACTGTTGAACAAAAAAAATTCCCATATTTTGACTTTTCAAAACTAGACTTAACTGGGCAAAGGCAATGCACTTTTGTATTTAAGTATGTTTTGTGATGCTAGCTTCATATGTTTATTACAACACTCGCGTGATTAGTTGTGTTTCTGCCTCTTGATCTTGATTGTTATTGTTTTTAAGATGGGGGGAATTATGGTGCTTTTGCTATTAATCATCACCCTACATGTGAACCTTGGCCACGGCGATGCTAACATGACGATGAGGTGCACAGAGAAGGAAAGGGAAGCACTCCTTGCATTCAAGCAAGGCCTCATCATGGACGAGTACAGCCAAGTAATATTCTCTTCGTGGGGAACAGAAGCCGCAAAACAAGATTGTTGCAGATGGAAAGGAGTCTCATGTGACAACCAAACTGGCCATGTTGTTCAGCTTGATCTCCGAGACCATTATTATAGTTCTTTGTTGCAAGGTACGATGATTAGTCCTAAACTAATTGAGTTGAAGCATTTGGAATATTTGTACCTTTCGTGGATTGACTATAGTGGGAGCCCAGTTCCATATTTCATTGGTTCTCTAACCAATTTGAGATATCTCGATCTTTCTATGTGTAAATTTGGTGGAACATTCCCAATTCAGATTGGAAACCTTACCAACTTGCAGCACCTTGATCTCGGTGGTAATGAATTCGGTAATGTAGAAAATCTCAATTGGCTCCCTCGTCTTTCTTCGTTGACATATTTGGACTTGAGTTTAGCCAATCTCAGTAATATTTTTTATTGGCTGGAAGCAGTTAATAAACTCCCCAAACTAACAACCTTGGAATTAGATGGGTGTAATCTTCCTTCTCCTCCAGTTCGTTCCACTCTTTCAAACATAAATTCTTCTAAATCTCTTTCTAGCATTAGTCTTTCCGGGAACCGTCTCTCAACTTCTTCAATATTTCTGTGGATGTCCAACTTCAATACCAGCCTTTTTTTTGTTGATCTCTCTTTCAACAATTTGACCGGTTCGATTCCTGATGTTCTCGGAAACATGAGCTCTCTTGCATCTGTTGCTCTCTATGAAAACCAACTTGAAGGAGCAGAACCCCATTCTTTCTCTAGGTTATGTAGTTTGCAATCATTGATCCTTAACAGCAACAATTTGAGTGGACAGTTTTCCAAATTTGTTCAAATATTGCCTACATGTGCTCAAAACTCCTTGGAGAATTTGTGGCTCGCTAAAAATCAACTCGCAGGGTCATTACCTGATCTTACCAACTTTTTAGCGTTGAAGGAATTATATATTTCTTCCAATCAATTAAGTGGAAGAATACCTGAGAGTATCGGACAAATGTCAAAGCTCGAGTTGATTGACCTTGGTATGAATGCTTTGGAAGGGGTGATTTCAGATTCCCATTTCTCTAAACTCTCAAAATTAAGGCAGTTAGATTTATCCTATAACTCAGTGGTTTTAAACTTTCATTCCAATTGGACTCCTCCTTTTCAACTGGACTATATAAGTTTGGGGTCTTGCAAGATGGGTCCATATTTTCCGAAATGGCTTCAATCTCAGAATGAGTATTCACACCTTGATATTTCTAATGCTGGAATTGTGGATACCCTTCCAAGCTGGTTTTGGGGTACGACTCGTAACGTGAGATTTGTCAGCCTTTCCCATAACCAAATTGGAGAAATGTTTACAAATTTCACTCTGGATTTTGCAAATTACATTGAAGTGCATTTGAGTTCGAATGAAATTGAAGGTCAAATTCCCGCAACTCTATCAGAAGCGACATATTTGGATCTCTCTAATAATAACATTTCAGGGTCAATTTCTTTCTTGTGTGCAAGTGCAACTATGAGTTTAAATTTTCTTAATCTCTCGTACAACAATCTCTCTGGAGAACTTCCAGAATGCTTGACACATTTCTACGATCTAGTCGTGCTTGACTTGAGTTACAATGCTTTTTCCGGGGAAATTCCATCCACAATAGGCTCACTATATCACATGATAACATTGAAATTAAGAAGCAACAGATTTGTTGGAGAGTTGCCTTCATCCTTCAAGAATTGCACCAGTTTACAAGTTATTGATGTTGGAAACAATAAGTTATCAGGACGCATACCAAAATGGTTGGGGGCTAGCCTTCATAATTTGGTTATCCTGATGCTTTTCTCTAATAATTTCAACGGAAGCATGCCATCTGAACTATGCGGTCTAACAAACATTCTAAACTTGGATGTGTCTGCGAACAACATCTCTGGAACAATACCAAAATGCCTCAACAATTTAACTGTCCTGGCACACAAAGGATACTCATCTCCGACCCTTCAACATCTTTTACAAAACTCTCATGGATATGCAATGGATACATATATGGATGATGCAACATTCATATGGAAGGGAAGCATGCACTCGTACAGAAACATTTTGGGACTTGTGAAGAGAATTGATTTCTCGAGCAATAGATTAACGGGGAAGATTCCTAGTGAAATCACGGATCTTGTTGGGTTAGTTTCTTTAAACTTGTCGAGAAACCGATTGACAGGTGAGATACCTGCAAAGATTGGAGAGTTGCAATCATTGGATGCCCTTGATTTGTCAAGAAACCAGATAGATGGCAGAATTCCAATGAGCCTTGCCCGGATAGATCGTCTAAGTTTCTTGGACTTGTCATACAACAACTTTATTGGCAGAATTCCAACAGGCACTCAGCTCCAAAGTTTTGATCCTTCTGTTTATGCCGGAAATCGTCAACTGTGCGGACCTCCACTTCAAATGTGTGGTAATCAACAGGAAACTCTGATCCCAAGCAATGAAGAAGAAAAGGATGACCTTATAACATGGGGATTTTACGTCAGCATGGGGCTTGGTTTTATTGTTGGATTTTGGGGAGTTTGTGGCAGTCTGATTTTCATTAGGCCATGGAGATACTCGTACTTCAGGTTCTTGAATGTCTTGAATGATTGGTTTTATGTGAGGGTGATTTCGATCAAGCGGCACTTCAATTAAGCAATGGTATGTAAAATGTGATTTTATTTTTCTTTCTTAAATTAAGCGATATGCATGCATCTCTTCGTTAAGTTTTCCTGATTAATTTGGATGTCTTCTTCAAAACTTAATTACACGTGCTTATTTATTTTTATCTACAGTGTCATATGAGACAGCGTAGGCGGCTTCACTTCACTGCAAGATTCCACGGGCCATTATCTGTACAAGTTTTCAAGTATTGGGTTGTCATAATAAAGAACTTTACTTCTAATTTTCCTTGGCAGATGATTTGTTGTTGTTGCTTGTAAGAAGTTTACTGCTACATTTACTTCTAATTTTCAAGTACTGGGTTGTTGCTTGATTTGAATCATTATATATACTGAACAAATTTAGTTAATTTTGGACTGCACAAGATTGTTTTGTTTGTCGTCAATTTTAGTTCAATGGATTGGTTGCAGCAGGGTTAACTTTTTATTTTTATTTTTTATCCAAGTAGTAATATATCTATGTCTAACAACGACCAGACAATGTTTGACGAACTAATTATTTTCTTCATCAGAAATAAAACATCAGGAATCCTATATGCTTTCTGTACACAAATTACAAGCTTCTGAACGACATCCTCCCTACCACTGTTTTTTACAACATTCTATTTTTTCTTTCCATTTTGTCAAAGTAATTCATAAACTCGAATCATATGACGCACAAGAAATCAAATCAAATAAACCAATTCAAATACAGTACATACTGAAAGCGAAATAAGACTGTCGGCAACGATAACAAATGCAGAGAACGCAGCAATTAAGGACTTACATTTTTTTTTTTTCTTTCAGTTTGTTCATTTTTTCGGTCATGCAGAGAACGCAGCAACTAAGGTACCTTAAACTACCAATCTCGTTTCTTCCTATCAAGAATTAGAAGATAAGATGTAACAATCATATTCTGATCGGAAATTCTAAACCAAACAAAATTTCGTACAAAGCTGTGCTTAGTAATTTAATTTAACAGGTCAGATAAAGAACATCCTATTGAAGGCCAAGTGCAGATATCGGCATGGACATGAAAGTAACTATTATCAAAGCTCTACTCAGGATTTCCCACAAGTATCATAATAAGAACCTAACCTGTGAATAACACTCAATTGAGGTTCTGAAGTCCCCCTTTTTCTTTGATTCTAATGATTCCTGCATTTGGTCAGTCCACATTTGGAACAAGAGCGGCAGTGGAACGTAACTATTGGGAAGGCTAAATATGTATACAACACAACTTATTAGATATTTCTCCATTAGTTAAACAAATATAGAACCTCATTTGTCATTCCGTCGTCTTTATAGCCGATATTCTCTAGGATCTCATGTATAGCAGTCAAATCCCTTCCTGAGCATCTACATTTGATTAAATTACTACGATGGTGCAGATCTGATTGTTTCTAATTGGCACCCAACAAGTACAGTATCAATGAAAACTCAGTTAACTACCCACAGTTTCGGGGCATAAGGGATTCATATTTTATAGAGTATCATTCACCATGAAAGGCACTAAACAAAAGTGTAGCCCTCTCAAGTTCTCACTAATAACAAACCAGTGTTATGTTCCTTTCCCAATTTTTCAAATATTTTCCGCTTGGTACAAGGTTCAGTATTACTACAAATAATAAATCAGTAGATACGAGCTTACACAAATAGCTCAGATTGTGTCCAGTAAAAAGAAGATAACATATGACCATTGATTACAAGACTGCCCAAAAATATAGATCTACAAACAATTGTGTGAAGATTTTAAGCAGTCAAACTATGCTCCCTGAGTAAAGTTGGGAATAGAATGCTGCTTAAATAGAGAAGCAGAGAGAGAACCAACCTCAGTTTCTTCCTGAAGAGGAGTCAAAGAAGCAACTAATGACTTTGGATTTGGTAGCTCCCGGGGTTCAGATTTTAAACATCATGAAGCCAAGCATGCCAACTCAGTACCATCATCATTAGAAAGCTGTCCTTCCAAGCAAGAATCTGTCAGCATCTGAAGATTCCTGTCTCAAATCAGGTCTAGGGCCTGGCACAAAATGATTGACCAACAGATGAATAAAATTTACGTGCTTGTGTTTACATATCCTAATTAGATAAATCCTCACACAGAGTTCATAACAATTGAAAGTAAACTATATTTTATCGTAGGTAAAAGAGTAACCGTTAGATCTTTACAAGAGTTTCCCTAATTCATCTTTTCCTACAAATCATTTTTTTCATTATTTTTGTTCAGTTCACCACTTGAACAATCATTTACATGGCTAGAGGGGATATGCTTTTCGCTGAGAAGATCAATCAAGAGAGTCCAAAGCTATATATTGCACTTTCTGGTGTTACTCTCCCTGCAAGACAAGGGATGTGCGGTGTATAATAATTGCTGAACTGCATACTTAAAGGATGTTTATCAAGTAAATCATAAATTTGAATGATTTATTTGGAGCAAAAACGCCACTTTTTTCCACGATCTACCTACCGGTCCTAATATATTCAGGAGGAGTAAATGCCAGATTTGTACTATAACCCTTCCCCTCCCTACGATTTTTTGTCAGGCCAAAGGTGGATATTCTGGGATTGCCATCCTGAAAATTATAATAAATAAAATAAACGAATACGATCAGAATATACTTGGGAAAGGATATCAAACAGATGGAGTCAAAATATAGTTATCACATCGAATAAAATTCAGTAAGCATTAAGGTCGTGACAAAGCGCACACCCTTTACTTGTGCAGTATTCTAGAGGCTGTGCAAGATGCAACACAACCCTTATCACATTACCCATTCATAGGCTGCACATCCCCTGACAATTCAAGAAGGTAATAAAGTTATATACCACAGAAAATTAGCACAGTACTCATTAGCGGAAACATCCATGCAACTAACAAGATAATTAGCAAAATTCGAGAAGATGTATAACTGAAACAAGACCAGTCAGTTGTCAAACGTGAACCGGGCTATAAACAGAAATGAATATTAACAAAAGTTTCTAAAAGGGGGGAGGCAGTAACAACCCCGCAACAATTGTCTCAATGTAGATCCTCACACCAACATCTCTTAAGTAATATCTGGCGATGACGGAATTCAGGGTGAAGAAGTGATAAATTATACCAGAAGGACATTTATATTTTGAAGTTCTAACATAAAGTGGCCCTCATTTATTAAATAAATCTGATGCTTAATATGCCAATATATCCCTTCCGAATGAAAACCCAAAGTTAAATCATCAGTGAGACAAAGTGAAACTATTAAGCAGAGGCAATTGCAACACTAAATGGATCCAGTATCCAACCATTAAAAAATGAGTACAACATAGATCAGTAACCAAAAACGTCGTATTAGTATGGGTAAGCCTTACGATGGAAAAGATGTGATGCAAGTGTTTCATTGGGCATATATTCCGCCACAAGCAACCTCTCATCACCTTCACAACAACAACCCAGCAAGTTGACCAATCTATGGTTGCGGAGCTGACCAACTAATCTTGCTTCCTCCTGCTCTTGGGACAAAAGAAAATCATTTCACAATAGTGGTTGTAAATAGAGAAGACAGGTTATGACGTGCTTCCTTTGATGGAGCTGATAAAACATTTGATGAGGAATCGTATGGTCCAAAAATAAATGTAAATTTCAGTCATTGAGAAATACAGCTCTGCATTTCGTGAATTCTATATGCCAAAAGTTACCTATGACCCGTATTTTAAACCACATAAGATCTCAACAGAAACTTAGGTTAGTGTAAAACACAAAGATAAAAACAATAGTTCTGCAGAAAATGCAGACCAGTTTTCGTCCCCAAAGTATCTGAATTATATCATTCTGAGATAGAATAGTACCAAGTTAAAAGGATGCCCACCAAAATTGCCGAGCATTCAGGCCAGGCCATCCTATTGATGGGCTTAACAGCAATTCGGTTATGATTTTCGAGTTTCCCTTTATAATCAACATTTGGAGCCTTCTCTACTTGCTCAGACACGGTGTACTCGACAGCAAAACCAGATGTCTCATTTTTAAGTTGCTCAAACGTGAATTCACAAAATGCAGGCAAGTTATCAACCTTGCTCTTCTCCTCATCATCTGTATTAAAGGTAAACCATCCACAAGCATCAGATATGATCTGTTTCTCCATCAAAACATAAGCCAGAGCAAAAGAAACATAGATATTAACCCACCAATGTCAGGAGCTTCGAGAACCGCTGCCTTCATTTGTGAATTCAAGCAACATGGTATGAGTTTGGAGCATTGAACCCCCATCTGAATGTCACGTATCAACATGCTTACATATTAGATACTGATCAATATTCAATCGGGGGATTTATTTATGAGGATAATGAACTCTTCATATGGAAAGGAAGCATGCAGGTTTATAGGAATACTTTGGGGCTTGTGAGAAGTATTGATTTCTCAAGCAATAGATTGACTGGGGAGATTCCGAGCGAAATCAGTCATCTTGTTGGGTTGGTTTCTTTAAACCTTTCTAGAAACCAATTTACAGGTCAAATTACTCCAGACATTGGGAAATTGGAGTCCTTGGATTCACTTGATTTGTCAAGAAATCATATAGACGGAAGAATTCCGACAAGCCTTGATCGGATAAGTCGTCTTGGTGTCTTGGACTTGTCACACAACAACTTGATTGGAAAGATTCCAACTGGCACCCAGCTCCAAGGTTTTGATCCCTGTGTTTATGCTGGAAATCCACAGCTCTGTGGACCTCCACTTCAAAAGCCGTGTGATATCGAAGAAATGGGTCCAGATCCAGTTAGTAACGAAGAAGACAAGGATGATGAGCTTATACGCTATGGATTTTACATCAGCATGGGCCTCGGGTTTTTTGTTGGATTTTGGGGAGTTTGTGGAAGTCTGATATTCATCAGGGAATGGAGGTGCACATACTTCAAGTTCTTGAATTCGCTGAATGATTGGCTTTATGTGAGGGTAGTGTTGATCAAGCGGAAATTAACGGATGCTTAATAGATAAGCTGTAATTTGCGGTATGTAATCTCTCTCTCATCAATTCATCACGATTAATTTGGTATTTATGATCAATTGTCTTCTTCGAACTTACCGGTGCTTGTTTATTTTTATCAGTAGCTCCAGGCATCTTCTTCACTTCAGTTCAACTGCGTGGCTTCCATATCTGCATAAGGTATCAAGTGTTAGATGCTGCTTAATTCCAGTTATAACGAGATTGCAGAAATGTACTAGGAATATGTTTTCCTTGGTAAATGATTTGATACCGTGCCTTGATTGTAAGAAAGATATTATTGTAAATTGATTTTTAGTTATTTGCTTTTCTGTTTGGTTTGTAACTAGGAAATTTTGCCGCGCATTGCTTTGGCAGGATTAAAATCGTATGGAAGAAAATGTTTGTAAGATATAAAAGATTGTGTTACAGAAGATATTACTATTTGCATTGAAAACGTTTGGTACACTTTTCACTTTTACATACAAAAGATCATGTACATGCAAAAGAGATTAGATCGATACATTCCACTGGGGAAGTTTCTGTCGTTTTTTTTGTCAATAACAATACTTGTGCAAAAGATTACAAAATTTTGGAGTATTTACATGCAAAAAATATTAGGAAATATTGATTCATTTATATTGACAAAAGTGTTCATTGAACCTGTGAATCAAAAGATAAAATTAATATTATATATGAGATTTAATTCCACCGTTGATTCTAACAACGGTCAGATGATGTTTGACAAACTAATTATTATTTTCTTAATCAAAAATAAAACACCAGGAATCCTATATGCTTTCCGTACACAAATTACAAGCTTCTGAACGACATCCTCCCTACCACTGTTTTTTACAACTTTCTATATTTTCTTTCCATTTTGTCAAAGTAATTCATATACTCGAATCATATGAAGCACAAGAAATCCAATCAAATAAAACAATTGAAATACAATACATACTGCAGGCGAAATAAGACTGTCGACAACGATAACAAATGCAGAGAAAGCAGCAATTAAGGATTTACTTTTTTTTTTTTTTTCCCTCAGTTTTGTTTTTTTTATTGGTCATGCAAGTGGAGTTACTAGGTTCAGATACTCTTAAGGTACCTTAAACTACCAATCTCGTTTCTTCCTATCACGAATTAGAAGATAAGATGTAACAATCATATTCTGACCAGAAATCTAAATGCCAAACAAAATTTCGTACAAAGCTGTGTTTAGTAATTTAATTTAACAGGTCAGATAAAGTACATCCTATTGAAGGCCAAATTCGGATATCGGTATGGACATGAAAGTAACTATTATCAAAGCTCTACTCAGAATTTCCCACAAGTATCATAATAAGAACCTAACCTGTGAATAACACTCAATTGCGGTTCTGAAGTCCTTGTGCTTAAAAGCAGGATCCCCCTTTTTCTTTGATTCTAATGATTCCTGCATTTGGTCAGTCCACATTTGGAACGAGAGCTGCAGTGGAACGTAACTATTGGGAAGGCTAAATATGTATACAACACAACTTATTAGATATTTCTCCATTAGTTAAACAAATATATAACCTCATTTGTCATTCCATCGTCTTTACAGCCGAAATTCTCTAGGATCTCATGTATAGCAGTCAAATCCCTTCTTGAGCAGGCTTCACCGAGTGGTCAAAGAGAAGACCAGGAGGTACCATGTGGGATACCCATCAAAACAAAAGAAGGAACCGGATATAGCTACCAGCATCATGTTAAGCATCTATATTTGATTAAACTACTACGATGGTGCAGATCTGATTGTTTCTAATTGGCACCCAACAAGTATGGTATCAATGAAAACCCTTGTAGTTAACTACCCACAGTTTCGGCGCATAAGAGATTCATATTTTATAGAGTATGATTCACCATGAAAGGCACTAAACAAAATTGTAGCTCTCTAAGTCCTCACTAATAACAAATTAGTGTCATGTCCCTTTCCCAAATTTTCAAATATTTCCGCTTGGTACAAGGTTCAGTATTACTATAAATAATAAATCGGTAGATACGAGCTTACACAAATGGCTCAGATTGTGTCCAGTGAAAAGAAGATAACATATGAGTACATTGCTTACAAGACAGCCCTAAAATATAGATCTACAAACAATTGTGTGAAGATTTTAAGCAGTCAAACTATGCTCCCTGAGTAAAGTTGGGAATAGAATGCAGCTTAATTAGAGAAACAGAGGAGAGAGAACCAACCTCAGTTTCTTCTTGAAGAGGAGTCAAAGAAGCAACTAATGACTTTGGATTTGGTAGCTCTTGATGTTCGGATTGTAAACATAGTGAAGCCAAGCGTGCCGACTCAGTACCATCATCATTAGAAAGCTGTCCTTCCAAGCAAGAATCTGTCAGCGTCTGAAGATTCCTGTCTCGAATCAGGTCTAGGGCCTGGCACAAAATGATCAACCAACAGATGAATAAATTTACGTACTTGTGTTTGCATATCCTAAGAAGGATAAATCCTCACACAGAGTTCATAACAATTGAAAGTAAACTATATTTTATCGTAGGTAAAAGAGTAATAATTAGATCTTTACAAGAGTTTCCCTAATTTATCTTTTCCTACAAATGGTTTTTTCTTTATTTTTGTTCAGTTCACCACTTGGACAATCACTTACATGGTTAGAGGGGATATGCTTTCCGCTGAGAAGATCAATCAAGAGAGTCGAAAGCTATATACTGCACTTTCTGGTTTTACTCTCCCTGCAAGACAAAGGATGTGCGGTGTATAATAATTGCTTAACTGCATAGTTGAAGGATGTATGTCAAGTAAATCATAAATTTGAATGAGTTATTTGGAGCAAAAACGCCGCTTTTTTCCACAATCTACCTACCAGTCCTAATATGTTCAGGAGTAAATACCAGATTTGTACTATAAATCTTCCCATCCCAACTATTTTTCATCAGGCCAAAGGCGGATATTCTGGGATTGCCATCCTGAAAATTCATAATAAATAAAATAAACGAATACAATCCGAATATACTTTGGAAAAGATATCAAACAGATGGAGTCAAAATATAGTTACCTCATTGATAAAATTCTGTAAGCATTAAGGTCGTGATAAAGCGCACACCCTTTACTTGTGCAGTATTCTAGAGCCAGTGCAAGATGTAACACAATCCTTAATCGCATTACACATTTCATAGCTGCACATCCCCTGACAATTCAAGAAGGTAATAAAGTTATATTCCATAGAAAATTAGCACAGTACTCATTAGCGGAAACATCCATGCAACTAACAAGATAATCAGCAAAATTCGAGAATATGTACAACTGAAAGAAGACCACTCAGTTGTCAAACGTGAACTGGTGCTATAAACAAAAGTGAATATTAACAAAAGTTTCTAAAAGCGGGGGAGGCAGTAACAACCCCTCAACCGTTGTCTCAATGTAGATCCTTACACCAACATCTCTTAAGTAACATCTGGAGTGATGCTTAACATGCCAATATATCCCTTCCGAATGAAAAACCCAAAGTTAAATCATCGGTGAGACAAAGTGAAACTATTAAGCAGAGGCAATCGCAACACTAAATGGATCCAGTATCCGACCATTAAAAAATGAGTACAACATAGATCAGTAACCAAAAACCTCGTATTAGTCTGGGTAAGCCTTACAATGGAAAAGATGTGACGCAAGTGCTTCATTGGGCATATATTCCGCCACAAGCAACCTCTCATCACCTTCACAACAACAACCCAGCAAGTTGACCAATCTATGGTTGCGGAGCTGACCAACTAATCTTGCTTCCTCCTGCTGTTGGGGCAAAAGAAAATCATTTCACAATAGTGGTTGTAAATAGAGAAGACAGAAAATGATGTGCTTCCTTTGATGGAGCTGATAAAACATTTGATGAGGAATCATATGGTCCAAAAATAAATGTAAATTTCACTCAAAGAGAAAGACAGCTCTGCATTCGTGAATTCTATATGCCAAAAGTTACCCATGACCCGACTTTTAAACCACATAAGATCTCAGCAGAAAATTACGTTAGTGTAAAACAAAGATAAAAACAATAGTTTTGCAGAAAATGCAGTTTTCATAACCAAAGTATCTGAATTATATTATTCTGAGATAGAAAAGTACCAAGTTAAAGGATGCCTACCAAAAATTGCCAAGCATCAGGCCAGGCCATCCTATTGAAGTGCTTAACAGCACTTCTCTTCTGATTTTCGAGTTTCCCTTTATAATCAACATTTGGAGCCTTCTCTCCTTGCTCAGACACAGTACTCCACAGCAACACTTTGGGACTTGTGAAGAGAATTGATTTCTCGAGCAATAGATTAACGGGGGAGATTCCAAGTGAAATCACGGATCTTGTTGGGTTAGTTTCTTTAAACCTGTTGGGAAACAGATTGACAGGTGAGTTACCTGCAAAGATTGGAAAGTTGCAATCATTGGATGCCCTTGATTTGTCCAGAAACCAGATAGATGGCAGAATTCCAACAAGCCTTGCTCTGATAGATGATCTTAGTGTCTTGGACTTGTCCTACTACAACTTTATTGGCAAAATTCCAGCAGGTAGTCAGCTCCAAAGTTTTGATCCCTCTGTTTATGCTGAAAATCCTCAACTATTCGGATCTCCATTCAAAAGATATGTGGTGATCAATAAGACACTGGGATCTCAAGTAATGAAGAAGAAAAGGATGAGCCGATAACATGGGGATTTTACGTCAGCATGGGGCTTGGTTTTATTGTTGGATTTTGGGGGAGTTTGTGGCAGCCTGATTTACATATGTGAGGGTGATTTCAATCAAGCGGAACTTTAATTAAGCAATGGTACGTAAATTTGATTTTATTTTTCTTCCTTAAATTAAGCGATATGCATGCAACTTTTGGTAAAGTCTTCCTGATTAAATTAAGCGATATGCCTGCAACTTCTCGTAAAGTCTGATTAATTTGGTTGTCTTCTTCAAAACTTAATTACACGTGCTTGTTTATTTTTATCTTCAGCATCTTCTGAGACAGCATAGGCAGCTTCACTTCACTGGAAGCGCTTCCATGGGCCATTATCTTTTGCAGATGATTTGTTAGTGTTACTTGTTTGTAAGAAGTTTACTTCTCAATTTACTTTATCAAGACCTTTCTGCAGTATATGCATTGAAGCATTATACTTACTAAAGAAATTCAGTTAATTTTGGACTGCATATGATTGTTTTGTTCGTTGTAAATTTTAGTTCAATGGATTGGTTGCAGTAGGGTTAACTTTTCATTTTTTATTTCTATCCAAGTGGTAATTTATCTATCTAACAACGATCAAATGGCGTTTGACAAACTAATTACTATTGAAATAATTACACCAGGAATCCTACATGCTTTCTGTACACAATTACAAGCTTCTGAACGACATCCTCCCTACCAATGTTTTTTACAACTTTCAATTTTTTCTTTCCAGTTTGTCAAAGAAATTAATATACTCAATTCATTTGACACACAAGAAATCAAATCAAGTAAAGAATTCAAATATAATATACACTGCTGGAAAATGACCAAAATCTAATACCATGGAAATTATGAAGCTATGGCCTAATGATCGATGCCTGTATATGCTGAAAGCCAAACCGAAAGGTGGCAAACTTGGCACCTGGTCGATCAGCCTAGATTTTTCACTTCTGTCCAGCTGCTTTGCTCCTTTTGGATTCAAGCATAGTACCCTTCTTAACTGCTGCTTGAGCTTCACAGTCCATTCCAAGGGCCGAAAGGGCAGCAGCCTGAAGATAAGATTCAAAGTGCCAAACTGGGGAAACTCCTTGTGCTTGCATTGCATCGTTTAGAGCTTCCTGAGGCTTGTCACTCATAAGATAAGAC
Organism: Pyrus ussuriensis x Pyrus communis; assembly: GCA_008932095.1. NCBI lineage: Eukaryota > Viridiplantae > Streptophyta > Magnoliopsida > Rosales > Rosaceae > Pyrus > Pyrus ussuriensis x Pyrus communis. Next base: position 151,901 of record SMOL01000283.1, read on the forward strand.
AGACTACGCCGGGCAAAAATTGTTGGAGAAACCATCGACCCAACACCAATGAACTGCAAGCGAAATAAAACTGTCAATAACGAAAACAAATGCAAATAAAACAGCAATTAAGGATTTACTAAGTTTTTTTTGGGTTTTGTTCTTTTTATTGGTTATGCAAGTAGAGTTTTTAGGTTCACGTACTCTAAGGTACCTTAAACTACCAATTTTTGCAAAACCCGTCCTTCCTAACTGATTAAAAATGCTCCTCTCTACATTCAGGGAAGAAAAAAGAAAGTGCTCAATAATCTACATAGCATAGCAGTCCAAGAGCATTCCTAAATCACATTTTCTCCAGCTTTTTAGAATAGCAACTTTGACTTCGTCATAAACAATCAAATCTAAATGATAGAAAGATCGCTTTGGGTGTCTTGAGCAATCAAATACCAATAAATTAGTAATTACAGAGTGGTAACTACACAAGCAGAAAACTACCCAAAATCTCACTCACATTATCATTTTGCTAAAAAGACATGAACAAAATCGATGACAAGCGAAAACAAAACATACCAAACTAGTCCAGTTACACAACGCACATTCATTCTACAACTAACAATTGTAAATCGAACCCGAAATGGAAAGACCCCCAAAATTTGTGAGCTTAAATTGCACACCTGAGAAATTAAATTGTGAACCCAAAGATTAATTTTTCATTTTCTCGCTACCCTTTTGGTAACAAGATCAAAGTTCGATTTCTGAAGATGAAAATGCGGGAAGAAGAAGGAACTTACCGGGTCGAAAGCGTTGGACTCGGAGCCGTAATCAGCAGTCAAGAGGAAATAGGCAGCAGCGACAGTGGCCACCATGGTCGTCCTCCTCACCAGCCTTTCGGTTTTTGAGTTAATCGTGTGATGCTTTTGCTTTCGCTTGGATTCTCTGTTAAGAAAATTATAATAATAATAATAATTTACTAGATGAAAATATAAAATTTTAAAAAAAGGAGAAGTCAGAGAAAAATGTTTAAAAAAAAATAAAAAATTTAGAGATGTTATGGTTACTTGTGAGGGAGGTTTCTTCAAAATTACATTCTGCTCTTTTAATTGAATTGTGCGAAATTAGAGATTCTATTCTATGATTGAAGATTAAATTATCTATTCATTCTCTTTTAATTGATAAAGAGAATTTGTGAATAAGTAGTTAAGATTTTACTTTATATTTTTCTAATTTTCTCTTAATTTTATTTGATAATTTATTTTGCTAAAAGATACTTATATGAGTAATCTTACACTTACCACCTAGTTGTACTAGCTCTCTAATATAAATAAGGCTCGTTAACGCATAAGAATCTCATCTCTATTAAATAAATAATACAAATGAAGGCGCAAATAGATAATAAAAGTAGCATTTTTTTAATTCATATATATAGCAAAAGTGAGATACTGATGAGATGAGGCTTTGATAAATATCATGTTGGGTGTAATCTATCTTTTATTTTCAATGTTTAATTCTATGTTGCTTTGTTTTGTCATGAACATGAGAGGCTAAACTCGTTTTAGCCTAGGGATGCTTTGAAACCATGATTACATTTATAATATGAGTTGATTAAATCCAGTTGTGATTTCATATATTGTGAACGCAATTTACTTAACCGTTTGATGGATAACTTATTCTTGTATGTTTATTAGGGAGGCCTACTTAATTTTGCATGCTTGAATTTGGGGCTAAAATATAAGGGTGTTTCAATAATCATTACAAACTTATGTTCACAAGTAGTTAAGGTTGTTTTCACAATCATGTTAAGTAAATTCCTACCACGAGTATCATGATGTCATAGTTACAAGTGCTTTGTCAATACTTATGATTTCTATTGAACGTAATGATCTTTGACCGTATCTCTATTATGATGTCATGTAGGGGACTGTTGAAGAATGCTTTGGGTTGTCGTATGATGTCATCCAATCCACTAACTTAAGGGAAATCTGAGGGTTAATTAGTGATGTCACGGTTAATCTGGGGTGTTGAGGTTCATGGTTTATCGAAAAAACAACTGGAAATCAATTTATGTTTGAAAGTGTCATGTGTGGAGAAGTATCCCTTGGCTATCCCATCATCCATTAGTTTTTCTTAAATTCGTCCAAAATCTGTTTTAAAGTTTTAAGTTACTTGTTTTCTTTTAAATTCGTCCAAAATCAAAACCCCTTTTCTTACTTGTTGCAAATCTGTCCAAAAGAGTCTTTTTGAGTCTTTAGAGTCAAAACTAAGTGTATTTTCGTCCAAATTAAGTCCTAGAGTCTACATTGAGTCTTTTTGGTTGTTTTGAGTTGTTTTGAGTCTTTAAAGTTTGTTTTTGGTCATACAAGTTAGTAAGAGTCTTGTGAGTTTATTTAAAGTGTTTTAAAGCATATTTTCACATCTTTGAGTCAATTTTCATTAGATTAGCAAATCCCTCCTAATCCCCGGCCTAGAACGATCCGTACTTATATCTATACTACAATTGTCAAAAAGAGGGTTTAATTTGAGTGCTATCTTTTACCACATCAAATTTTTGGCGCCGTTGCCAGGGATTAGCAAATTTGGTAATCCCCCGTTGTTTCTTTTTTTTTTTCTTTTTGTTTTAGCTACTGACCTTATTTCTTTGCTTGTTTGTAGGTACTAGTTTATGACTCGTAGTTCTCAACCTATTAGTGCAAACATCTTGGATTTTGACGACGATTTTGAGCGCACTTTGAGAAAGAAGAAGAAGAACCCAGAACTTCATCCAACAAGTTCTAGCTCGGCTTCCAATCTTGAAGAGGGTGAGGAACCCAGGGTGAGGAACCCACGGCAAGGGAGGAGGAAGAAGTCCAAACCATGGCAGTGGACAACTGTACAATCAAGGAGCTTTCTGCTTCGAGAATAGCCAATACTGCACCCTTGTGCATCCAATACCCAAGGGCGGCTCAAGACAAGACCGACGAATTTGAATTGAAGTCAAGCTTGTTGCACCACATTCCAAAGTTCCATGGACTGTCCATGGAGGATCCCAACAAGCATTTGAAGGAGTTCGAGGTGGTGTGTTCGAGCATGACTCCAATTAACGTTGATGGTAGTATTTTGAAGATGAAGGCTTTCATGTTCTCACTTTTGGAGAAGGCCAAGGATTGGTTATACGAGTTAGCACCCGGAACGGTCACTTCTTGGGAAAGCATGAAGAGGGCGTTTCTTGAAAAGTTCTTTCCTACTTCAAGAGTCATTCTCTTGAGAAAGAAGATTAGCGGAATCCAACAAAGTCAAGGGGAGTCTTTTCCAACATACTATGAGCGTTTTAAAACCCTTGTTGCATCATGTCCTTAACATCAAATGAAGGAGGAGCTTCTACTTCAATACTTCTGTGAAGGTCTTCTTCCCATTGAAAGGCAAATGCTTGATGCTTCGGCGGGAGGAGCGTTGGTGGATAAAACCCCTATGGCAGCCAAGAACCTCATTGCGAACCGGGCTCTCAATGCACAACAATACGAAGGAATTAGGCAAAGGGACCCCCCACGGCAACAAGTGAATGAGGTAAGTTTTCAATCCGACATTCAAACTCAATTAGCTAATCTTACTTCTCTTGTGTCTCAGATGGCCGAAGGAATGAAGATCCAAAGTCCAATTATATGTGGCGTATGTTCTATTCAAGGTCATCCTTCGAAAAAGTGCCCTCAATTGATTGAGAATGGGGGGTGGGAGAGTGCAAACGCCATTGGATTTCCAAGCCAAAATCAGCCAAGGAATGATCTATATTCCAATACATACAATTCGGGTTGGCGAGACCATCCAAATTTCAAGTGGAGGGAGCCTCAACAACCTTACCAACAAGGAGGCTTTAGGCAGCAACCCCCGGGGTTTTACACCAAAACCCACGGCCAAGACCAAAACCAACCCCAATCCGCCCAAAACCATCAAGGTACGTCTTTAGATAATGCTACAATTCTTAAGTTACTTACTAGTTTGTCTCAGGGGCAAGAAAATCAAAACAAAGTATTGCAAAACCAAGAAAAGGCAATGCAAAACCAAGACAAAAGGGTGGACCACTTAGAGAAGCAAATAGGGCAGATTGCGGAGTTTGTGGGACAATTCCGAGACCAAGGCAAGCTTCCAAGTTCAACCATTGTCAATCCAAAGGGAGGGTTCGAATCTGCCAAAGCAATCACTTTGAGGAGTGGAAAAGAAGTTGGCACCACATCCACACCACCCAAAACAAGTCCTAACGAAGAAGAAACATTGCAACATGAAGAGGAGGCTAAAGGGAAGCCCACGGCAAGGACACAACTTCCATTGCCGCAAGCCCAAAAGGACCAAAACTCATCTGTGCCATCCTATTCGCCCACCAAAGGTAAGTTGGGTTCAAATTTGATTAATTCTAACCCCGTTCCACCCAATGTTCCTTTTCCTCACAGATTTTTGCAAACAAAGAAGGAGGAGCATGAGAAGGACATTCTTGAGACGTTTAGGAAAGTTCAAGTCAATATCCCGCTCCTAGATGCCATAAAGCAAGTGCCCAAATACGCTAAGTTCTTGAAGGAATTGTGCACTACAAGGAAGAGGGCGTCACATAAAGAGGTAGTAAGGGTAAGTGAGAATGTTTCCGCTGTTTTACAAAGAAAGTTACCACCAAAGTGCAAAGATCCAGGTAGCTTTACAATCCCTTGTATTATTGGTCAAACTAAGTTCGAACATGCTATGTTAGATTTAGGAGCTTCAATTAACGTCATGCCATACTCTATTTATGCTTCAATGAACCTTGGTGAATTGAAAAAAGATGGTGTGATTATTCAGTTGGCCGATAGATCTAATGCCTATCCAAAGGGCGTATTGGAAGATGTCTTAGTGCAGGTGAATAATTTGATCTTCCCGGCGGATTTCTATGTCCTTGAAATGGAGGAAACCACCCATGCTCCATCCTTGCCGATTCTTCTTAGGAGGCCATTCATGAAGACGGCCCGAACTAAGATAGACATGTTTAAAGGCACTTTAACAATGGAATTCGATGGGGAAGTGATTGATTTTAATATTTCTGAAACTATGAGATTTCCTAATGATGATCACTCATGTTTCTCTATTGATATTCTTGATTCTTTGGCGCAGGCACACCTTGATCAATTACATGGCGATGCACTTGAAACGGTCATTACAAATGGCATCGAAATGAATGATCACATGGATGTCACCATAACAAACCACGGCACACAATTGAACACCCATGCTGTGGCCTTTGATGAAGATGTAATTGAGACCGTGGCAGCCCTAGAGTCATTGCCACGGCTCCAAGGTAAGTCCCCTAGTCCAATTTCAATTCCAATTTCGACTAATAAGTTGCTTCCTTCTATAGAACAACCACCTACACTTAAGCTCAAACCATTGCCAAATCACTTGAAGTATGTGTTTTTGGGCGAGCAAGACACATTGCCCGTCATTATAGCTTCATCACTCACGGCACAAGAGGAGGAGAAATTGGTGAGGGTTCTCAAAGAGCACAAGACGGCCATTGGGTGGACTTTGGCCGATATCAAGGGTAGTCCTACCACGTGCATGCATCGAATTCTCATGGAAGAAGGCGCCAAACCATCAAGAGAAGCCCAACGTCGACTCAACCCACCAATGATGGAAGTAGTGAAGAAGGAAATCATCAAATTGCTTGATTGTGGCGTCATCTATCCTATCTCGAATAGTTGTTGGGTTTCACCGGTCCAAGTGGTCCCCAAGAAGTCCGGAGTCATGGTGGTGAAGAATGAAGAAGATGAACTTGTACCTACACGCATTCAAATCGGTTGGAGGGTGTGCATTGACTATAGGAAGCTAAATGCTGCAACAAGGAAAGATCACTTCCCTTTGCCATTCATCGATCAAATGCTTGAAAGGTTAGCCGGTCATTCTTTTTATTGCTTTCTTGATGGTTATTCGGGTTATAATCAAATTGTCATAGCGCCGGATGATCAAGAAAAGACCACATTTACTTGTCCATTTGGTACTTTTGCATATCGTCGTATGCCATTTGGTTTATGCAATGCACCGGCCACTTTCCAACGATGCATGGTAAGTATATTCTCAGATTATGTTGAAAAGATAATTGAAGTATTTATGGACGATTTTAGTGTCTTTGGGGACTCATTTGATGATTGCTTGCATAATCTTACTTTAATCTTGAAAAGATGCATGGAAACTAACCTTGTTTTAAATTGGGAAAAATGTCATTTTATGGTTAAACAAGGCATAGTTTTGGGTCATATCATCTCTGAAAAAGGAATTGAAGTTGATAAGTCTAAAATAGATCTTGTACGTTACTTACCCTTTCCTACTTCGGTTTGAGAGGTTCATTCCTTTCTTGGCCATGCAGGATTCTATAGGCGATTTATCAAGGATTTCTCCAAGATTGCACAACTCCTATGCCGTCTCCTACAAAAAGAAGTGGCGTTTGAGTTCAACGAAGAGTGTGAGAAGGCATTCAAGCTTCTCAAGCACAAGCTTACCACAGCACCTATCATCCTTCCACCTGATTGGACATTGCCTTTCGAGCTCATGTGTGATGCATCCGATTATGCAATAGGGGCTGCTTTGGGTCAAAGGAAGAATAAGCAATCCCACGCCATCTACTATGCTTCTAGGACCTTGAATGATGCTCAACTAAATTATTCTACCACTGAAAAAGAACTTCTTGCCGTTGTGTTTGCTTTAGATAAATTTTGTTCATATTTACTTGGCACTAAAGTGATTGTATTTTCTGACCATGCAGCTCTTAGGTACTTATTCACTAAAAAGGAGGCTAAACCACGGCTCATTAGATGGATGCTTCTTCTCCAAGAGTTTGATATTGAAATTCGAGACAAGAAAGGGAGTGAGAACGTAGTTGCTGACCATTTAAGTCGTTTGGTGTGCAATGAGGACTCCTTACCCATCCAAGAGACTTTCCCTGATGAACAATTGCTGTCCATTAAGGTATGTGAACCTTGGTATGCCGATTTGGTCAATTTTTTGGTGTCAAAACGTGTTCCAAGTACCCTAGCTAGGCACCAACGTGATAAGTTAAAGAAAGAGGCACGGTTTTATGTATGGGATGACCCCTATTTGTGGAAGTTTTGTGCAGATCAGATTGTGCGTCGTTGTGTGCATGATTGTGAGTTTAATTCGATTCTAACCTTTTGTCATACTTATGCTTGTGGTGGGCATTTTGGCACACAACGCACTGCCCTTAAAGTGTTAGAATGTGGTTTTTATTGGCCAACAATCTTTAAAGATGCTAGAACATTTTGTTTAACTTGTGATCGTTGCCAACGAATGGGAAATATAGGTGCAAGGGACCAAATGCCGCAAACACCTATCTTTAATGTTGAAATTTTTTATGTTTGGGGTATTGATTTCATGGGCCCTTTCCCATCTTCGTTTGGTTTTACTTATATTTTGCTTGCGGTGGATTATGTCTCAAAATGGGTGGAAGCCAAGGCCACCCGTACTAATGATTCTAGAGTTGTTGCAGATTTTATAAAGACTAACATTTTTGCTAGATTTGGGATGCCTCGAGTGCTTATTAGTGATGGAGGCTCTCACTTTTGTAATCGTACCATTGAAGCACTACTCAAGAAGTATCAAGTCACACATAAGGTTTCAACACCTTACCATCCCCAAACCAATGGCCAAGCCGAGGTGTCCAATAGAGAAATCAAGCAAATCTTGGAGAAGACCGTTGGACCAACAAGAAAAGATTGGAGTGTGCGTTTGGAGGATGCATTATGGGCCTATAGGACGGCATACAAGACACCAATAGGCATGTCCCTTTTCAGCTAGTGTATGGCAAGCCATGTCATCTCCCCGTGGAGTTAGAGCACAAGGCTCATTGGGCGATCAAGACATTCAACATGGACATAGATGCGGCTGGAATGCATAGAAAGTTGCAATTGAATGAACTTGAGGAACTTAGGCGTGAAGCATATGAGAATGCTTGCATTTACAAGGAAAAGACCAAAGCTTTCCATGACAAGATGATCCGAAGCAAAACATTCTCCATAGGGCAAAAAGTTTTACTTTTTAATTCCCGCCTTCGTTTATTTCCTGGTAAGTTACGTTCTAAGTGGATTGGACCTTTTGTTGTTACTAATGTTTTTCCACATGGCGCAGTTCAAATCCAAAGCTTGAGGAATGGCCAAGAATTCAAGGTGAATGGGCATCGTTTGAAGCCCTATTATGCAAATGTTGAAGGGCAAGTTGTGGAGGACATCACACTCCATGCCGTGGGCTCCAAGTGAGGATAAGAAGAATGTTCGTCCGGCTGCACGACGTTAAAGCAAGCGCTTCTTGGGAGGCAACCCATGCATTCAACGAGAGAGGATGTGGGCAATTCACCAATTCAAGCTACAAAATCAGATTTGCGTTCCTCAATCTCTATCTCTTTATTATTTTTATTTTGTCATGTTAGTTCATTTATATTGTTTGTTTGGATGTGCGTCTTTGTGTGAAACATTGAGGACAATGTTTGATTTAAGTGTGGGGGGGGTAAACAAATTGCTTTTGCATGATTTTACATGATTTTCGTGGGATTTTATCACCTATCACTTATAATGTTGTTTCTCACTGTTTTTAAGTGTTTTTAGAGTGTTTTGAAGTGTTTTTATGTCTTTTGATCAGAAAATCCGAAAATTTACAAAAAAAATTGCAAAACAGTTTTGAAAAACCCAAAAAGAGTTGTTTTTAAGTTGTTTTTGTGTGTTTGTTTGTGTCTTAGGTCACCTTCCAACACAATGATGAGGATTTGGTTTTTAATTGCATGACTATTAAAGAATGTTGTAAACATGGCTGGAAGTTGATTTATGCTTTGGTTTATGCTTGGTTATGGTTATAGCTTATGAATTCACATGTAATTACAAAGAAAAAATTAGTTTTTGTAACATGCTTGAAGGAAGAAACTCAAACTAACGCTACATCCTTGAGAGACTTGAGCCTATAACGTTCTTTGGAGAGTAGAATCTGTGATTTCTTGTTTTCTAAAGTCGTTGCATAATCTCATCATTCTTTGCTTGGTTGCTATTTAGAATGCATTTCATTTAGTTCCAAATACTAGAACTCATGCCCATTTCATTCAAAGCATGGTATTGATTGCATAACATACAATAAGATGAAGTTGTTAGTCAAGCCAGAGCCAAAAAGCCTATCCCTTTTCATATGTATTGTAGGATAACCCTCTTGAGCCTTTTCAAAGCCTATTTTCGTTGTTAGCCACATTATCCTCACCTAGCCTAGATTAGGACTTTCCATACCTTGGTTCTTAAAGGATAGTGAAGCACGACTTAGAGTGAACTCCTTTGGTCAATATATGGCAGAAAACGAGTGTGGGGGAAGATGATAGGGCACGAAAAAAAAAAAAAAGAAAAAAAAAAAAAAAAAAAAAGAAGAAAAGAAGAGAAATTCGTGGAAAATCAAAAGAAAATAGAAAAGTGTTCAAAAGAAAGAAAAAGAGTTGAAAAATAAGTGAGAATGAACTCACAAGTGTTGGTTGTTGAAGGAAGGGTCCAAAAGAGTGAATTTGACCCTAAATGTTGCATGAATCTTCCCTTGTGTTTAAAAGTTGGTTTTTGCCATTAGAAGTGAGTTTAAGTGTCAAATTCATTACTTTGCTTACTATTGCTTTAAGAACTTTTGTTTATCCTTACCTTTCTTTGTTAGCCAATACCTTAGCCTCGTTACAACCCTCAACTTCTATCTTGATGTTATGTGTTCAATATGTGGAGTTTGAATTTGGTATGAGCATATGGAATCACTGGTTCTCGTTCTAAGTAGTAGCATTCCATTCATGAGATCATATTCATGTCATTGTCGTAAATCCAGAAAATGCTTTCTTTGATATAACATATGTGAGTGTTAGTCTTCATATTTACATCAATCTTCTCACATATACCTAGTGTAGGGTGTGAAGTTAGAAAATCTGTGTGAAAATAGAGTGCATTCTAGTGAGGAATTGAGGGAATTCTCTAAGGCATGTTACTACATTCAAAACATTGTTTTAATTGATTATATGTGAACTAATAAGTAGTAACTATGATTAAGTGTTTGTTGAAGTGTAAAGAAAGCTAAAAACCGTGGGAATGATGTTCTTTAATGTGTCATGTTCGTTGGAAATCCCTGAGGTACATGTTGGAAGGTCTAGAATGTGTTTTGTTTGTTTTGTTTATTTCGTTTTGCTCGAGGACTAGCAAAAGCTAAGTGTGGGGGAATTTGATAGGAGCATATTTAGGCGACTTACTTAGCTTGTTTTCATGCATTTATGTTGTTAATTCATAGTTGTTTTAGTAGTTTAAGCCATTTTCGTGTGTTTTTAGGTCCTAATGGCAAAGGGAGCAAGAAAGTGCATTTTGAGGCTATTTGGAGCATTTTTGGGCATGGATTGGATAGCTTAACCATGGAGCAAAGAGGAGGGATGGACGAATTGAAGACAAGAAGAGCTAGGAAAGGCTACAAATCTGGTGGAAGAAGTTCTACTACAATGAAGATAAGGAAAGAAGCAAAGAAACAAGGGACCTTATCCAACCTTACCTTATCCTATCCTAGAAACCTTATCCTATCCTACTCTAACATTATCCTATTCTATCCTATCCAAATCAGGTTGGGACTTAAACCTAGCTAATTAGAGGGAATCAATTACACATCTAAACACCTATTTCAGTTTCTAGAAGACTTATCCATTAATTGCCGCAAGACACCATTCCTTGTAGGTTTTAGGAATTACAATCCTTTTCTACTCTTATATCACATGTCCTAGGCCCTTTAGGATTAGGAATCTGCCTTAAACACTTCTTCTAGAACACCTTATCCTATCCCTACATGTGTGCCGCACCTAACCTTCTAGAACTCCCTAATCCTAGCCGCACTACCTATTCCAAATCCCCACTGATTTCTGCCTTGAATTAACCCTTTTTCAAGGGATTAGCAATCTTTTCCTTCACTAAGTGTGCCAAACTAGCCTATATAAAACAACCCTTGCCGCACCATTTAGAGCACCACCCCTTCACACAACATTCATACATTCATTCAGAAACCACCCTTGCCGTGACCTTACAACCACCTTCCACCATTCCCCTACTTCCACACCTCCATCCCAACCTCCATACACCACCATCAACCTTGCCGCACCACCCACCTACCTAAATCCATCCAAAACCCAGAAAATCATCCACAAAACCACCATAGACCTTGTGCCGTGACTTAGCAAGGAAGAGGAGAAGGAAGACCAAGCCTTGGGCGTTTGTGCATTCGAGTTGGAGTGTTGGACGTTTTTAGGTGTAATCTATCTTTTATTTTCAATGTTTAATTCTATGTTGCTTTGTTTTGTCATGAACATGAGAGGCTAAACTCGTTTTAGCCTAGGGATGCTTTGAAACCATGATTACATTTATAATATGAGTTGATTAAGTCCAGTTGTGATTTCATAAATTGTGAACGCAATTTACTTAACCGTTTGATGGATAACTTATTCTTGTATGTTTATTAGGGAGGCCTACTTAATTTGCATGCTTGAATTTGGGGCTAGAATATAAGGGTGTTTCACATAATCGTCACAAACTTATATTCACAAGTAGTTAAGGTTGTTTTCACAATCATGTTAAGTAATTCCTAGCACGAGTATCATGATGTCATAGTTACAAGTGCTTTGTCAATACTTATGATTTCCATTGAACGTAATGATCTTTGACCGTATCTCTATTATGATGTCATGTAGGGGACTTTTGAAGAATGCTTTGGGTTGTCGTATGATGTCATCCAATCCACTAACTTAAGGGAAATCTGAGGGTTAATTAGTGATGTCACGGTTAATCTGGGGTGTTGAGGTTCATGGTTTATCGGAAAAGCAACTGGAAATCAATTTATGTTAGAAAGTATCATGTGTGGAGAAGTATCCCTTGGCTATCCCATCATCCATTAGTTTTTCTAAAATTCGTCAAAAATCTGTTTTAAAGTTTTAAGTTACTTGTTTCTTTTAAATTCGTCCAAAATCAAAACCCCTTTTCTTACTTGTTCCAAATCTGTCCAAAAGAGTCTTTTTGAGTCTTTAGAGTCAAAACTAAGTGTATTTTCGTCCAAATTAAGTCCTAGAGTCTAAATTGAGTCTTTTTGGTTGTTTTTGAGTTGTTTTGAGTCTTTAAAGTTTGTTTTTGGTCATACAAGTTAGTAAGAGTCTTGTGAGTTTATTTAAAGTGTTTTAGTTTTTTAAAGCATATTTTCACATCTTTGAGTCAATTTTCATTAGATTAGCAATCCCTCCTAATCCCCGCCTAGAACGATCCCTACTTATCCCTACTTATATATACTACAATTGTCAAAAAGAGGGTTTAATTTGAGTGCTATCTTTTACCACATCAACGGCGAGGGGTTATAACGTTTTCAAAAGGTTTTTATTAAAAACTTTATTTTCAGGCCCACTCACCCTTGTTTTTGCACCTTCCAGGTTTTAGTTGCTGAAAGTCTGTATTGACGAGGATTTGTGGCGGATCTTAGTATAGGTGGCTACCTATGAGGGTATGATCCTTACGCACACTAGTGTACTTTACTTATGCTCTGACGTCGCATGTGAAATCGGTTCATTCTGGCTCACAGCGCACTCTTGTCTTTAGATACTTTTAGGTTTAAATTTATTCACATTTTCCACATCACTATACTTTATGGCTTCATCACCTTCCAGGTGTCGGCCAACATAGCTCGATTCGGAGTCCTAGTGAACATTCCGGGTCGGGGTGTATCACGCAGGTAACTCGAAACATGATAACAAAATATTAATTTTATAACTTTATACCAATAATAAAAAAAAAAAACTATAATTAAGAGCACTAGGATTTAATTCCAATTAACCCAACAGTACAGACACAAAACTTAATTCTTAGTCACAATTTTCACCTTTTATTCTATCTCCCAATTCGATTCTATATCTTCGCCTTCTCCCTATCTCGATCGAGTTCTTTTCTTTCATGGATTCCATTACTACCAAAACTCAAAACCTAATTCCCTATTTGGAAAAGGAGGTAATATATTTTTATGTGATATAGTTAACACACCCAGACCCGGAATGTCAATTAGGACTCCAAATTAAGCTGTGTTGGCCGACACTAAGAAGGTGATGAAGCCATAAAGTGTAGTGATGTGGAAAGTGTGAATAAATTTAAACCTACAAGTGCCTAAATACAAGAGTGCGTTGTGAGCGGGAATGAACCCAATTCACACATGATGACATAGTATAAGTACAGTACAGTAAAATACGGTGAGAATTATACCATCAATGATAATCGTCTACACCAAGATTTGCCAATAATCCTCGTCGATACAAAAACTCTGCTACTAACACCTGGAGGGGTGAAAAATAAGGGTGAGTGGGCCTGAAAATAAAGTTTTAATAAAAAAACTTTTGAAAGCGTTATAACCCCTCCTCGTAAAACCCGTATAGTTTCTAGAAAATAATACTACATAAGTACGAAGACAAATGCATGAGTGCTGTGAAAATAGAAGCATGCCATGCCTCAATATGTCAACAATACTAAGTGTAAGCCAAGTGTGAAACCAATATAAAATAGTATGCTAGTCGGAATCACATAACGTGACCTGTACGACTGGACCTATAGCTCATCAATCTAGGCTAGCACACGAGTCTGAGTCACCTAGTGTGACCTGTACGACAGGCTGGGTATAAATATGCACGCTCAGGTGCTACGATCGCGTGAAGGCTGTGCGATAATTCGCGGGTCACCTACAAGTCGGAACCACCTATTATGGTCTGTACGACAGGCTAGCACCAGACTTGGATCCAAGGTGAGCGTGCGGTCAGGGAGGTGAACAATCACTTGAAGGCTGGCCCTAGCCCCAGGCAGGAGCACTAATACTGGGGTGCAACCATGATAAGCTCTAAATAAATGTGTCCATACCAATGCAATACAACCCATTCATTCACATAATACTCACCTGAAGCTTACCTGAGTCTCCGCAGCATAACACAATACAATTCACAAGTGTAACAATGCAATATTTAAAATATAACTTATTTATGACATCGCAAGCAAAGCATAGTTCCATATAAAAACGTTTCTGGAAACTGTATAATATATATATATATATATATATTATATATAGAAAACAAACGCCCACTCACCTAAGGTCAACGTTATAACTCCCTAGCACGAATATCTAGGCATCACGAACGATCGTCGCCTAGAACAAATATTCAGTCACGTCTCAGAATTCTTGTCGATATAACACGTAACTTACATAAAACACATCGCCAAGGATGTTCTAGAATGATTTAAGACCCATTGACCAAATGTCAACCGTCGGTTAAAGATCAACGGTAGGGCCCACAACCCTAGGTAACTCGATCCGGAAGATCCGCATCATAAATTTCTGCTCCATAACTTCCAAAGATCCACATTATGCTTCTAAAATATCATACTAAAGTTTCATTACAATCCAACGGTTGGATCTCTGCCAATTGTAAATTCAAGTGGCGGTCAACATCTTATTTTACGAACTTAGGAATCCAATTCAGGAAGATCAGCATGTCAGATTCCTGATCCGTTAGTTCCTATTGTCCTTAAATATTATGAATAATAACCAACTAAAGTTTGGTAACGATCTAACAGTTGGATCGTCGATTCAAATAAGGATCAAGTGGCAGACCTTAGCGAAATTGTACCTAAACAATGGAATTTCGTTAATCAGACTTCACCTATGCAATTGGAGTATCAGACTTAGCATAGGAAGGTTAGGTGGGATCTCGGTCCACATGCCGCTGCACACGGCAGTCGACCGCCCCAACTCGCTGGAAAAATCAACTATTTCTAAAAATTCTCAAATTTCAAGGAAATGAAGATCTCAATGAGTAGAGCAAATTTCATACATGTGGCCAAGTCCAATTTGACTGGTAAAAGCCTCAAATCGCCACGAACCTGTCGAAAACCCTAGAACCTGTCGAAAACCCTGAGGTTGAGAAAAGTCTATTGGTGGTGGTGGTTGTCTGAGTTTGCTTCAGGAATGGCGGATCACCGCCATGAGACCTTTCGCACCCACCGGTGCTATTCTCTACCCAATGAAACCAAATCTTGTCGAGTTTGGGGTGGAATTCATAACAAGGATATCGTAGTGATGTTTACAGGTGATGGTTGGCCGTGAAAAGCTAGGAAAACACCGTGAAAGGCGTCAGAAAAGCCATGGAACACCAGGTTAGCGGCCGAGCCGCGACATGGAAACGGGTCGGGGGTCTGATCGGCTACCCCCTCAACTCTCTCCTTTCCCTTCCTTTTTCAACTCTCCCATTGGTGCTCTCATTTTCTCCCTTTCTTAATTGGTTTGGTTCCCCCTTCCTTTCTCTCCTTTATCTTCCATTTCCACTGCCCATCTTTTCTTTCCTTTAATCTGGGCCACACACGTGGCTTTCCAGATTTTGCTCCAAAAATATGGAGCATTCCAGAAAATAATAAATTTACAATTTTTCCCTCAATTTCATTTGTTAATAGCTCCTTCGTTATAACTCCAAATTACTTTCTGTTTGTGCCCACGCATTCATAGCGACGAGTACTACGAGGATACGCCAAGAAAATAGATCTTACATGACTCAACAAAGCGGTCAACAAAAGTCAATGCATTTGCCTTGAAGGACATTTTCGAAATTTCACATTTTAAAATTATAAAAACTATAGTTTTTTGGGACAGGTCGCTACAATCTACCCCCTTTAAGAAAATTCCGTCCCTAAAATTTAAAATAACTTGTTATACAAGAAAAGTGAAAAGACAATAGAAAAACAGCTATGTAAAGAAGATATCAAGTTAGAGTGGTTCAAGTTCTAAGAAAGATTCCACAACCTTAAAAAGAACAACTCTTTTATTCTACATATCCTTGCACATTTCATATTTTGTAGTAGTGTATTGGTACTTTTTTATTAGGTTCTTAGTACTTTTTTATGTTTTGAAGAAATATTTATGTGACAATATGTGACACACCTCGACCGAGATCAGGGCATGCTGGCCGTCACGTGGAAGTGACCTAACCATGTGCACAGTGCGGAAGCTAAGAAATAATAATAAAGTACGAATAAATAAAAGCCCAGCTATACACAGCGTAAATAACATACATGTGCAAGCGTAAGTGTGAAAAACCAAGTTCAGAGCACGGAAGACCTAGTGCAGTCCTGGAGAAACAACACTAAATAAACACACCCAAAGGTGGTCCTACACTGTTGATAATCTGTCAGATATGCCGAGAAATCCTCTAGGGAGCCACCAAAAGTGCTAGCCAACTAGAACCTGGAGGGGCGCAAAACAGAAAGCGTGAGTGGGCAAAAGAAAAGCTTTTCAAAAATCATTTCATAAACAAAGTTCTAACCCCTTGCCATAAAACCTGTATACTTCCCAGAAAAAAATATAATAATACATATATATTAATATATATAATATATATAAATCATGCTCAGAAATATGCCATGCCAAATGCCTCTAAATAAGATGCAAGTACTCACGTAATGCCAATCCATGCCATATAATCTGTCAGCCGGAGTTACCTAAATTGACCTATACGGTTGAAAATAGAGCTCAAATCTCCATCTCACTAACTACACCTGCACACGAGTCGAAACCACCTAAAGTGGTCTTTACGATAGGACTGGGTGTAAAATAAGTACGCTCAAGTGCTACGATCACGTGAAGACTGGGCGAATAATCGCAGGTCACCTAAAGTGGTCTGCACGACAGAACTGTGCACCTAACTTGGATCCAAGATGAGCGTGTGGTGCGGGAGGTGAACATCACGTGAAAGGCTGCACCCAACTGTGGGCGGGAGCACTAACACCGGGGGTGCAGGTTATGAGCTCTCTATGTATCTCAAATCACTACTAAACGTACACATAAACCATAACTTACCTGGCACTTACCTGTGCGTCCGTAGCACCAAACATATATATATATATATATGCAACTAATAATGCATAATTAAACGGGCAAACATAATGAATGGCATATAAAACATATAAACGTTTCATTTCACTTTCTGGGAAAAACACAAGTATATAGGTATATAAGGAAAACCAAAAGCCCACTCACTAGTATGTAGAAGGGTCGTAACCCCCTTGCCTCGAGTGACCGCGCTCGTGTTGGAAGTATGCCCACAAAGCCACTCATTTGATGTAATAGCTTTTTGGAATACTTATTGTGTTAAACTTTTATATGTTTAATAGAAGGGCAAAGCTTATTGTTAATCACTATTTATAGTATCTTGTGTTTAAGCAATAAGGGAATCCAAGGAATGTATTTGATCTAAGAGACAAGTGATTTAAGTTAGTTAAATTAACGAGACCTTTCTCTTATGTTCATTCCTAAAACGTTCCTAGCCATAGGATTGCCAATTGGGCATTGACAATCCGCTAAGGTTAGTATGTGTTATGTCGACTCAAGTGAGTATGAACTAGTCTCAAGTCATTTGGTGTTAGACACTAAGGCAAACACATAGGTGCTCGAAAGAGTAATCGAGTACACTGAACAAGGATCAAACAAGAGTTCGAACATACATGTCATGTGAGAACTCAATAGTTGCAATATGCAAAGTAGTCCTTTGACCTGAGGCATCATTGATGTCTAATGGTTAGGTCCTTGATCTTTGATTATGTCAACGGCATTCCATTGGAGTGTCCACGGCATTGTTGGGGTCAAGCTATCTAGTCATGTAGGCATATGAATGCACAACAAGGGATCTCTAACCTTCCATGATGGAAGGAGAATACTCTAAGATATGATTCGAGAGTCTTTGGCCAAAGCATATGAATATGACTAAGGAAGATGTTCCAAATCTTATTCAATTGAATCATATAGAGAAGTATCACATTGGATAGTAGACATGAAACAAACTATCACTTAAACAATGTGATTAAGAGTATTGTATTAGAGAAGGACCGTATTGCATTGTAGTTGTAACTGGATAGGTTCTCCAACCACTTCTACTTAGCTTGGGTAACCATGACATGCTGCTAGGCGTCACCCATGGTTTGTGGAAGCCCTAAAGATTAGCAAACACTAATTTAAGGGAGAATTGAAATGTGGTTTCAATTCACAATCGATCGTTAAGAGTAACATCGCCCACTACCTCGCTAATTGGAACCTAATGGATCGTACACCGAGTAAAGATATAAGTGAAGAAATTATATGAAATGGATAAGCAATTAAATGGTTTAATTGAAGAATGGTCAAGATTAATTAAATAGTTAATTAATTATACGAAACGTTCGTATTGGGCGTTTAAGTTAGTTTTGGGCTTCGGGGCACAAAAACGTTTTGGTCCACAAGGCCCATTATGTTTAAGTTGTATGACAACTAAAACAAAATGGGCAATTAAGCCCAATACATTATATGGCCGGCCATAAGGGTCAAGGGTAGTGAACTTGGCTTAATTGCAAGTTTGCCACTCCATTGTGAGGTGGTATAATACATCTTTATAGCCATTTCACCTAAGGGTTTCTAATTGAATTTGGGTGAAACCTATTCTCTCATTTTCACCTTAGGGGAGGAACATCTAGCAATCTTTCTTCCCTAAGTCATCCATTTCATCTTCACACACATCTTTGGTGTGGAGACTTAGAGACACCAAACTTTTGGTGTTTTGGAGAACAAATCCTCAAATCCTCAAAGAAGAAAAAGGAGCACTAAAAGGGAGGAAATCACAAGGAAGATTCAAGGAGCAAGGAGGTGACTTGAAGGCCCTCCACTTGGGTGAATCCCTTGTGCAATCAAGGATGAGCTTCAAGGGTAAAGAATCTCTAAATTCTTATTCTCTTTAATTTTGTTAAAGAGTCTTATGGTTCACCATATACTAGGCTTTGAAAGTCATGGGTTTTATGAATTGTTTTTGAATGCATGCCTACTTTAAAGAGTTATTAGTTTGCATATGTATTCAAATGTTCTTACACGTTCCTAGCTAGGACAAAATTTTTCCTTCAAATGGTATCAAGAGCCTAGGCCTAGTTATGGTGGATCCTTTTGGGTTTTGTGATTTTTCATATTTTGTGATTTAAGTGTTGTAAATGTTACAAGCTTTGTTCTTGCTTTGAATATAAATTTTACTTGAAAATTTAGCATCTCAAATGTTGTAGATGTATTTCATTAAAGCATGAATAATGGAACTAAAAGTTGGTGCCAAGTGTTTTGGGATTTTCGGCCAAATCCAAAGGGTGATTTTTTGGGTTCATGTTAGGCTTGTTTAAATGGTTTTAAAGTGCTTTTTGGAACCCCTAAGTACCCTAGGATAATAACCCTCTTTTGAGTTGTGAAAATTTGAGTTTTGATGAAAGAAAACATCCATGGAGCTATTATGAGTTTTCATGTATGTTCTTCATATTTCTTGAAGTTCTTATCAAGAACAAAAAGTTTTGAAGTTTTGATTCAAAAGTTTTATGTTTTACATAAAGTTTTGAATATTAGTTGATGGGTGATGATTATGTCAAAGATATATTTTTGAATATTAGTTAATGGATGATGTTTGTTGGTAAGAAATGATTAAATGGTTTTAATTATATCAAAGGTATATTTTCTTTTCAAACCATCCCCACCATCTTTAATCTCACCCACCAAAATCCACTTACAAAATTTTATTGTATCAAAAACTCAATATTTCAATCCATGGCCGGCCACCCCTCTAGTGGGGTGCTTTTGTGCAATTAAATAAAGTTTTGATACTTTTGTGTATTTGTATTTTGGCCCAAAAGTTTGTGTTTTTGCAAAATGGCCGAAATAAATGAGAACAAA